>KN716607.1:33063-49210 GCA_000816705.1 Dictyocaulus viviparus
TTTTTTTCCCCGCGTGTCGCCATAGGATTATACAAGTTTGGCAGAGCTTTTCCCCACCCCGGACCGTTTAATAACGAAGTTTCTTGGTCGGGAAAAAAAAACGAGGTATGGACGGTCTTATTTTATTGGGAGATCATTCGACAACTGACGAAAGAGTTACAAATTAAAGTTCAACGAATGAAAAATTCGTGTGGACGACCATTTGTGAGGTGGGCGGATGTGTTAGTACTTAACTTTAAGAAGCATCCATAGCTGAAACGAATTTGCACATTGTGTTAAGATGAGTTACAGCAAACTACCTCATGTTTTCTTCTGGAAACATATTATCAAGGCCGGTATAGAACCTAGAACACCTATAGTATTATAACTGTTCTCGATCATCTTTTTTCACTTACTATAGTGTTTTTATCAATTATTTTCTACATTTTAAATTTGTTAGCACTGATTTTAAAAAGTAGTAAATATAAGCTGCGAAGTAATTATTCTTATTCTTTTCTTTTGTAATGTGTAAACCCCACGCATCCATCCATTCTCTTCATGATTTTGTGAAGGTATTCAGTTGCGAGTACAATATACAATGAGTCTATTACCGAATGAGTGCTGTTTACCTTTTTTGATTATTCTGATGTTAATTTGCCGTACTCAGAAAGATTGAAACTTCAGCTTGCCGAGATGTAGACATGAACCCAGATGTAGTGTATTCATGTATGTGTCTCACTATAAACCATCTTACTGAAACACTACGCTACCTCATTCTGTTCATCTAGATGGTTTCTGAAAGTTTAGCCATAGATATCCTATCAAACTGTACTCGAAATGACACGTAGCTTTCAATTAACTCCAGAACCTCTCTCTGCATATGTACTATGTGACTATAGTTTTGTCGACGCTGCGTTCGACTTATAATACAAATCGCGTAATTTCATAAATTTATCCATGTATATGATTACTTGAAATATTGAGTTCTGATTTCAATCTAGTGCAGTTCAAAAACGTGATGAACATTTCAAATTTGTATATCTTTCACAGCAACTTTGTTCAAAATTTTGTTACCGTTTCATCGTTATATTTACGGGAAAAAAAGAGACATTTGGCTTGGCCACTAATCTGTTCTTGTGAAATTTCTTCAGCTGAAACCTTATGTAGGACTAAATAATATCCACCATTCATTGAAATGGTAATGTTTCAGGCCTGGTATGAGAGCCTGGGTCCGACTTCGACCAGATTTCATTGGTTGTAAGGATATGAAGTTGAAGTCGAGACAAATATTCTCGTCAAGCAGAGGTTAGAAATGTGTATTTCTGTTCAATTAGATAGTAAATTTGCCTCATAGCTCTGTAAACTCAAATACCAATACCATGACATTTTGAGAGTCACTAGATATTACTCCAATAGGACAAGAGGTTTCCAGGAGTATCACTCCATAGAGATGTGTGGACAAATTTCAATACTCACATAATTATTATGACGTTTACATGTGTCGTTTTTATTGCTCAAATCGGGAACAAATAACTCAGTAACCAATATTACAATCTAACCAGTTGCTAGCTTTTTTCAAATTTAAAGAACTTGTCAGTTGGCCACTAGTTCTCACCAGTGCGGTTATGCACCACATTACTTCCTTAACATTGCCGTCTCATTACTTGTGATAGTCGTGCTTATCAGCTGAACTAGAAATAAGTATCGTAATCCAGACGGTAGATCTCCTTGGTTATAATGGACCGATCGTCATACAACTGTAAGTGTTATTCATAATACATTAATTGTTAGTCATTGCTTACTACTCACTTTTCAAATCGTCTATAGTTCATTTCTCAATGATTTGCTTAGTAGATAAAATGTGTTTCTGGAAATTTGAAAACAATGAAAATGCTTAGACCTCATGCCTCAATATTTACTGTTTTTACATCTAAATCCTGTGCTACTCTTCTGTTATTGGAGTGGCATGCATATTAATTAAAAATGATTTGGATGTTTTCCATATGTTTTTTTTAACTTTGTTCTTTCTTCGTGGAAGGCATAAAATGTAAACTTTGAATCCGATGTTCAAAACCTTTTCACCACAAGTCTTATCAATGACCTTTTGTAAGCTTCAAGCAAGTAGATTCTATTTCACCAATTCTGATATGTTATAGCAGCAAAAAAAATTATATTGTCAGTTATTTGAATCATTGGATAATCGGTGAAACTGCAAATCTATAAGATTCTTCTATCGAATCATTATTGATTTCCAATACCCACATGTTAAATAAAAATGGATTGAGGTTAGAAACAAGTGAAAGATCACCTACCTTATCAAGATTGTGAAACGAAGCTGCATAGATGTCTCCGTATTTCGTTTAAAGAAGCTTATCGATGTGATTGTTCTGGAAAGTCTATTGCGAAGATAATCGTTGATCTCATAATTTTTCTGTACGAACAGCTGACACATTTCATCTAGACATCAACGTTTTTTGCTGCAGTACCTGCTGCGTTGTAAAGTGCTGTGTTATCACTACCAATTAAACCGATTGAACCTCTTTACTTTGCTTATGTGAGGAAAAATTTCTGATGAATAGATTGGAAATCAGGTACTTACTTCTGCATATTAGAAGATAAATCAAACGGAATATTGGCATTCTACAGTTAAGCGACTAAGCATTTTCTTAAGCCTTCGTTGAGCTACTACCGTACTACCATAACCATTGGAAATAGTTATGTTTTATTCTGTCCTGTTCTATTCTGTTTTTGCTTTTCCGTACGTATTTTCTAGTTAAATAACAAGCCAGTTAGTTGGTATTCACGAAAGCTAAGGATAGTCGATTATGAGAATACTCAGATGCTAGACATATCAGTTCCAGTGTATATTTTTCGAGTACTTTACCTTTCCATATACGTTTTCCTCCTCAATAAGGATACTACATCGTGTTATCACAGGACTGAAATCTATCGTAGGTATTGAAAGCTTCTCATCTGCAATGATTTGAATATAGAGATCTAATTGAATATAAACACACGCATGTTTTCACTAAGATAATTTCATGCTTTTTCTTTATCTCTTTCACGGTCTATTATCTGATTAAAAGGTTTTGTTTACCGAGATTTGTTTTACTCTGAATGAACTGCGGAATGTTCCATTGCCTATAATAATTTCCTACTGACTTGTCCTACTCAAGAAACTTTTGTTTCTTGAGATGGATTCAACAAACTGTGAGTCTTTGCCGCTTATATAATTATTAATCCTGTTTTGGATTATGCATTTGTTTACAAATAAGGGGACGCAATGGAGTGGCAGGAGTGACACAGTGACAAACAGACCTTATCCAAGCTCGCTGCTGCTCCTCAGGCCTACTAAGCTCGTCATCTCTTCGGGGTCGGTAGATTGGCGTCATAGAAATCTAGGTAGGATAAACAGCACTGGCTCCGTGAAAAGTGGTCAACTTAAGTCATTGCATAGATCAGACTTACATTCAATAATTTAAAGAATTTCAAACCCTTAAACACTAAATTTTTCGAATATGTTTTATGGACTCAGTAGAAATAGCGCAATGCAGAAATTAGTTATAATACGAACGATTTCATGTCACAATTCAATCAATAATCACATAAACGCTTATTCTCAATGATGATTTTGTTGTACTTTATGTTTTCATTGTGTTGCTTCATAGATTTGTTTTTATCAGATGCTGCTGGTGTTATAATGGACGGTTATGAATACATTTTCCATCATGTTATACCATAAGCCTATGCATAATCGACGTACTGCTTAGTAGTTTCAGCTTTTGATATGAAACATTCATCGTTTATTACTCAAAATCATATTGGTTCTAAACTACAGTCTAGATCTCAGCCCTATGATGTCCTTATTAATTGATCTAGTTTTCATTACTATCGCTTAAAAATGATGTGTTGATTGTTGGCTGTTAATGTCGGTTGTATATTCATTCGTTCATTGTATCAGAGAGGTTCATCTGATGTGTTATGTACATTAAATGATTTGTTAGAATCTATTGTAATAATGCTTTACAAATATGCATATAATATAACAGGCTAAATGCATACGATCGATCCATAGGACATTGGCTTACTTCAATCACGTGCTGTAACTCGTCCTGCTCACTTTTTTGTCAAGAGTTTCGTTATTTAGGTCATCAAGATAGGTTGTTCTATATCCATTAGGTCTTTTGTCAACAGCAACAGCAACAACAACGATTTCATCCAAACACTTCAATGTTACATTAGCTTATACCCCTTAATGATTCTGATTTGATCACAAAACCTGGAACATCAGGAAGAACTCAAAGTCGCATATACAGATGTCCAGTCTAACGTGCTATCAATTGCACTACAATGATCCTCAATATTGTTGATTGTGTTTCGTCTGTTTATTGTGTTGTTCTATCGTATTTGTCTACAAATCGATGCCTAACGATTATCAGTTCTTCAGGAATGCTGTTTGATTTGTGATCGATGTGTAATCACTACGATTTTTTGTCTGCGCTACGGATAAGAATTAAGGATATCTCACAATGTACACGCTCTAGTGATTAGATCTATTACTTCAAAAAAGAGCAAGTCTGATTGGACCTAAATTTGTACTCGGTCGTTAACATCCAATTAGGCGAAATATAAGAATATGTAAATAGTGGAAATTACTCATTTGACATCGTTCTCGAATCGTTATCAATAATGATTGCCGTTTTTTTCTTATAAGAGATGGAGACAGCGTTGCAGTGTAAAGGTGCTGGTGGTGTACATCATGTACATCTTCAACTCAAATCCCTACTATTTTCTATTTGTCTGAACATTCTAGAAGATGCAACAAAATAGAACATTTTATATTCTCTGTAACATTCGGAATATTTGAAGCAGTTTTGGAACATATTTTCCCTTCTAATAGTCCGACTAATTCGCTTTGGTATTTAATAGCACTATTTTACCAATCTGTATGTTTTTATGTGAAGACGCGTAGAGAATTATCATATTGATGCGCAAGTCAAATCAGTACGTAGGTTCATGGCCGCATTCTGGTTTACCACACCTGGCAAATCTCCGAATTCGTAATATGGTAAAGAGTTGTCGACTCAACTCAATCTGTAAATCGGGTTCGCATTGAGTCAGCTGCACGACGTTACGTTGAACCCGAACACTTAGGCGCTTCTCATAAGGATTAATGAAGGCCAAAAAGTACTGAAATGGGTCTTTTTTCAATAAGTCACAGCGCTTCACATTCTTCGCTTTTCGATCTATTCAAAAGTGTTTCTGAGCATTAAACGTTGATGTACAGACAGTAATCGATATATCGTTTTTTCGGCGCATATGTTAACTGGCACTCATAAGGAGTACTTACACCGTGTTCAAAGTTTATGACCAAAAATGATGAGGGAAATTTGCGAAAGCATGAGTTTGGACATTACAAAAGAAATACTGCAAAGTTAATTTGTATTATGATGTATTCCCTGTTACATGGTGATAGTTGCGTACTTTTAATCGCACTGTTTTGCGTTCATTTCTTATCTTCGTTTTGGTGCTTTTCTATATTACACTGTTCTTCCTTATTATTACTAATATAAAGCCTATATTGTAGCTTATCATTAGTGTTCTTCAGTGTTTCCACTCTGTTCTACTGCTACAGCGTTGTCTGAAGCTATGCCAGCATTAGAAGTATCGAGTGTTGTCGCATTTCCTACTCACCTCATGATTGATGAAAATAACAGGCAAGCGAACATTCTTAATTAATGGATTTTTCTTATTGCCACCTGCTTAACTTATTTGTGTCTATATTTCAATATTCATTGTTATCTATTTTAGCCGATAACACTATGTAGTTTTATCGATTTTACATCTTTTTCTTTTGTATCTTATGTGTTCTATTAGCTCTCTGTTATTACGATACTTCATGACCTTGAATTGTAAATGAAATGGTGAACGATTAGTAGTATGAATTTGTTGTATGGTTTATTGATTTCTTGTTTACTTTTTTGTATGGTTTACTGATGTTGATGATCTTATAACCGAGATAGAGATGTTGCGCATTAATAATATTTTCTCTGTTTACCATCATATATAGTCTAGATACAGCTAATTTCGTCTTTCGAAAAACCATAGTGGAATGAAGTATCACTGTTATATATAGCTTATTGCAAAATTTTGAATTTTCCTACCATTCAAAATAATTATTCGAATAAATACTAACTTTTCCAATTGTAGAAGACTAACTGGGCATGACTTTGATTCGCTTCTCAATCACCCACAGGTGATGATGCGTGATCGGAATTCCGTTGAGAAGAAATTACGCGCTATGATGGATGACGGCAAAGAGAATCTTATGGTATGTAAGTTGAACTACTTCTCATAGTTTCCTTGAGTTTTTAAGTTCACATTTCTATGAATGCTGGATTGAAAGAAAGATAAGTCAAAATAGGTGGTGATAGGATTCGCAGTTTGGTGATTTTCTCATAATAATTGGAGTGCTTCATGTAACAGCATTTTGCTTATTCAGATTATACATAATGGTCAACAACTAATTTTCGAATATTAGTCACCGATAGCCCTTTTAACCATTAAGTCCACTGGTAAAAGTTCTTGTTAAGATTGTCTTAATAACTTAGTGTATACTATATCATCAATAAGTCGTATATTGCGGAAATATGGAAGTACAAGTTGTTGTTGTGATTTGCTTAGAATGATGTTCAAATCTAAATAACTATCTAATGAATATAAAAGAAACAATAACAAAATTAATGTTGCCAAAGAGAAAAGGCGTTGGTAAATATACAGCTTGATCGGAAAATGTTACTCGTCACCAATTGCGAAATTAATAATTTTCAGGTTGTATCTGATTTTGACTACACACTTTCCAAATTTGAAGACACTCAAGGGCGGCGATGTTGGACGACACATGGAGTCTTCGACAACTGCGTTAAACAAATCGATGAAGATTTGGCTGTGAAGGTAGGGTTCTATTTGTTCTTAATAGCTTCGGTGATGAATGGACGCTCAGATGTTTTCTGGATGATTCAAACGACACTACTAGGAATTTCGGTAGATGGTGGATAGCCTTTATACAACAATCAATCTCGTATGTTCCCACTTTGGGTATGTATAAGATACAGGAAATGGTAAGAAATAAGATATTTTTTGGCAAGACCAGTGTCTGTGTTGATTTCAGTTCCAACTGCTGAAAGACAAATACTTCCCGATCGAATTTGACCCGAATCTGACGATAGAAGAGAAAGTTCCTTTCATGGAAGAATGGTTGGTGGATTCTAGCAGTTGTTTTATTATGTAGGGTACATCCTAGCGAATTTCGAACAGAATAGAGATATAAATTTTATTTTAGTTACATTTATTAAATTGGTGTACATTGTTACATGGCAAATTTATTCTTTTTCGTTTCTTAAGTTTATTTTTTCTTCGCTAGAATTCATCATTTTAATCAACAAAAATAAAACTATTTTAAAATATAGGTTTTCTTTATACTGCATTTTAGTGATTTCAGGTGGAACATTTCCCATCAGTACATCGTTTCAGCGAAATTTCATAGAGCGACAGTTGAGGGATTTGTGCGCAACGCGCATATCATGCTCAGGTAAGCTACGAAGAAGCGAACAAAAGTGTACCGGCAAAAATTTCTAGACTGAACATAAATGATAATGAGAAAAATATTTATTGTGAAGCAGTATAGCTACAGTGGAACAATATACTACATTTCTACAGCTTACTAACAACTGTGCTAATTAAATATTTGCTGTTCTAATGGGTATCAGTTATGTTAATCGCACAGATTTTCATCAGTTACCCAAATGATTTGATATCTATTCTGTAGGTAAATAAAAATAGTTTAAATAAATAGTAGTTGATTTAGGGATCAAACGGATCAAATGATAATTCAACTAGATCGTCTTGATGTACCGTTGGTCGTCTTCTCAGCTGGCATAGGGAATATCATCGAGATGTATCTGAAACAAGAACTCGGCGAAATTCCTAAGAATATTCATCTTATTTCAAATATGATGAATTTTGACGAGCAGGTATGATTCAAAATATGCAAATTCGATACAAATATTGTCAAAAGGGTTTTGAATGGGTTCATTTGATAATTAATATTGAAATGTCGAAGTACTCAAAATTTGTTGTAAAATAGATGTACAGATAACATACCAACGTTTCGTAATTCATGCACCATTTTCGTTTATGACGTTCTGTTCGCAAACAGTTGTCTTTTACACTGATGAGCTTTAGGAGTTGATTAATCTGGCCTGAAATCGTCAAAATATTCCATAGATAGTTTTGTTATAAAGATTTTCACTCCTTTTTCTTGTATATCCCTCCATATTCGGCTTCTTCTGTATTTTTGCAGTTCCTAGACAACTATGGGATAATAGAAGGGTTTTGACAATCGTGATAAACGAGATTTCAATAGCAAACTTAAATTTTGTTGAGTCTTACCAGTAATACCAATAAGAGAATAGCGTCAATGAAAAGCGATATGTCCAACAGCAGTAATGGGAAAGATTTCTGACTTTTTGTTGTTTATTTGTCTGCTTATAAGAAAGATAGCATTTTCAAACGTAAAACAAACAATTGGCTCTTCACTTGACTGAGGACTGCTTACAAGTATCCAAAGTATACAAGTATGTGAAGGTACCAAAGAGCGTTCTTCAGACAGTCAAAAGCTTTAAGGAATTATGCAACTATTGTAGTGATAATTATTAAATATTATAACTTCATTTCACAATGTAATGTGCGAATAACTGTTAACAATCAGGGAATATTATCACTGAAATAATTCTTATGTATTCGCACGAGGACTTAGGTCATCACAATACACTGGGGCTATAAAATAAAGAGAAATATAATATATTTTCAATTTCGAGAAGAACATATTCATTTTGAGTAGATCAAAAACCAGCAATAATTTATCGTATAGGTCATAGTTGTTTTTTCTTTCGTTCAGATGTTAATATAACTCATTTTTATAACCAGCAATATTCTGAACTGAAAACTAGTAGTAATGGAAATGATTATAAAGATAGGAGATTTGCACGTACAAAAGCAAAAGTCATATGCTTCAAATTTTTATTTTAGGACATTGTGGTGTCTTTTTCGGAGCCGCTTATTCATACGTTTTGTAAAAACTCGTCTGTGATTCGTAAAGAAGCCGAGTTCTTCCACATATTCCGTGAAAGGTTAGTATTTTCGTTTATAAATTGATATTTCACTTCAAGAGTATTAGTATGGATGGTCGTTGTGAAATTGTACTACTAAAGAAGACGTGCAAAAGAGTGTGCGTAACAAGGTAATATTGCGCTGGATTGTATTGTCATTCCATCCCGTTCTTGTGCGAATTTACCTCCCATCACTTCGAGGTCGGTAGATTGGTACAGAATTCATTTGAGCCGATGTGAAGCGTTATATTGATTAAGTGCATCATTGTGTAGATCAGATTTGTATCCAGTCATTCTCATAAAACATGTTTGGAACATTTTATAAGGAATGAGTAGCGTCAGAGTTCTTTTGTCTGGTTTTGTATAAGAATTATGAATAAATAGTTATAAGAGTTTGATCTCATAAATAGTCAAATTTCAAAGCAAAATTAATATTAGGTGATCAATTCCATTTTTTCTTAGTTTTCTCCTGGTTTGTTTTATTTACATGTCGCTATCTATAATATATTTGAATGCCTTTAGAGAATTGTTGTTTCTCATTTAGGAGGAACGTTGTTCTTCTTGGTGACAGTATGGGCGACATTCATATGGACGTTGGTGTGGAGAAGAAAGCTTTAACACTTAAAATCGGGTTTCTTAATTCAAATGTAAGTGGTGTGTATCGCATTTTGGAATAAAAAAAGTTAGTTATACTTAGACGTATAATTGTTGTCGTTACTGCCTATAAATAAGAACTTTACTCATGAGTCTATAAATTTGTTAGCTTCAATAGTGCGTAATTTGAATTCGAACTTCTTTTAGGTGAACAGTTTACTTGATCATTATATGGAAGTTTATGATGTTGTACTCGTTCAAGATCAATCCATGCAAATACCGCACAAAATACTTCAAGCTATTGCTAATGGCCACGTCAAGAATTAATCATACCACTAAACTGCTTGGTTGATGAATCACTTCTACCGTGAATCTGCTTAATTTATGTTTTTACATAGGGGCTATTGAAACAAGTCGAACGTTTAGGTAAAGAGACGAAGTCTTCTAGCTTTCGTTACATTGCAGTAATGATAGGTCAAACCAAGATTTTTAGTGATCCCCACTCGGATTTTTATTATTTTTGTAATTTTCATTTTCTAGAAATATGTATCACATAGCAAATAATACTAAGTTTTAATTGCTCGTTGTAATTGAATGGCATTGACGCGTCAGAAGAAATCAGCGTCGGTTATACATTACTAAGAAGAAGTGTGGTGATCTAGTTGTATTTTTCTTTCTAGTCAGAAAAGATTATCATACGGTGTTTGTCTTCATATTGATGAGAAATGTTAGTCTGAATGTTGTGACATCATATTCATTTAGTATAAAAGTAACCCTGTGCATTCATTATGGAAGTATTTTATCGTGTATGTTATGCTTTGATGATGAGCGTAGTTGTGACGAATTGTTCAAGTTGTAATTTATTGTATTTGAAGCTTCAAATATTATAGTACTAATTGATGAGGATATGGATTTAATGATTATTATAAAACTAGGATGAAATCTACATTACTTACAGTGAGAATCACCTGGGAACATCAGCTATTCGTACGACTTTATATTTGTACAGAATACATAAATATGTATACTGGGATCGTTCTGGTCGTATATATAAACATTGGATGATATTCTTCATATTCCAAGGTATATGCTGAGCATTAGGCTACATCATGTACAGATCATGAATCCATTGACTGCCATAGATATGGGAAGTTTGATTACCTGGTTTCTCGGCCAAGCCATGGTACCACTTCGGATGTGAAGTGGAATTTCCGGATTATTGATGCATCGAATGGCGACGTTTGATAGAGGCTCAGGTGTTTGCTTCCGTTTATACGGAATCTTTCCTTTCTTTACAACATACGGAATTTCGAATGTATTGAGTGAACAGTGAATTTTTCAAGAAGCCATAACCGCGCATGCTAATCGTCTGCAAAACGATTCAAACACGCGTCACAATAACATTTCTTCGTGCATACATAATTTTACTTATTCAATATACGAGTCAATTTAATTCGGACCACAAAAATTGAGTTGGCAATTTTCAACATTTAATATTTATTAAGAAAACATATCACTTCTCACTCGTAAACAAACATGGTAGAAAAGTTGTCACAATTTCTATATATCTATCCAGAATGAAGAAACGAATAGATATGTTTACATCAGAAGTTAATTGTACAGAACGAAATGTAACATATTTTTTATTTTAATGAGATTTCATATAAGAACACTAGAAGAGAAAAACTGTGGAAAACTAACTGATATCCTACTAGTTACAATCTTTAGTTATATACTGTAAATCTCTAATTATAATTTAAATACAACGCATGACATACCAACAACATAAACTGCTGCATGTTGCAAATGATCACAATAGATACTTTTTGAAAGTCACACAATGAGCTATTTGTAAAGATAAACCTCTTCTATACCTGTAACACGGATATCCATAAAACAAGATCAAAGTCGTACTTATTCCTTTATTTCTTTACCTAAAAATCTTCTTTGCAATGCTATATTTTTTAGAAGTTATGGTCATAGAACGAAAATAAGTTAAATCACAAAATTTCTTCTAAAGTACTTGTAAAAAGTTTAGCGGCCAAAGATTGGGAGACGGACTACAAGCGTCGAACAATTGAGATTCTTTTTTAGTGCATAGAAGCCCCTTCTTATAAATAAATTTACATCACACCTATGCAATATCGTAAAGATGACTCAAAGGTAATTGTGATAGCAGGGAACAGCTCTTAATAATACACCATACGCAACATGGATGGCGGACTTTCTCTCAACTACTGTGCGCAATGAAGTTAAGAATGCGAGGAAAAATAATACTGTCAGGAAGAAGTCTTAGTCTAATGAACAAGTTATAAATGAGAACATGATGCTAGTACCTGTTTAGAAGCTTGCCGATGTTTTTCAATAACCATTTGGATAGCCTCATCCTTTTCCTTCAGAAGTTGATCGACCTTTTCACGATGTTTTCTTTCAGCAGTCATTAAATCGGCTTGCAAAGTTGCTATCTTAAAATGAAAACAAATTTAGAAATTCCAACATACGCATACTTACAGTATAATATGAAACTACGCTATTTCTTCTAAGTAAATTGACTGGTGGTTCATCAGTCAACTAAATTTCTTAAATCATTAACTCAATAATTTGAGAACATTACCTATTATTTACTGGACACATTTGATATAAGTCGATGAAATTATGATTCAAAATAAATACCCTTTATTTAAATGCCTACAGCAATATATGAATACCTTTTTATCCTTTTCTAGCATAGCTGCATCTTTTTTTGAAATAACTGAATTGAGTCTTGATATTTGATCTCGGAGTTGTTGAACAAGCATGACATTCTCACCAGAATCAGAGAAAGGATCACGTTTAGGCACTTTCGCGGGTTCCGCCTGCTTATCAGCCTTCAACATTTTGATAGCACATTCGACAAAACAAAGGTGTTAATATGTATCAATATCTTAACAACCTATACTATTAAGGACTACTTAAATTTTTCTCAAAAGTCGTTACAAAAACTAAAAAAACCTTACCTTCTTTTTTTCCTCTCGCTTCCGTTTATGACCAGAATAGTGGTCATGAGATGATACTGTAACTCCAGCAAGATTTGTCAGTTTATTAGCACGTGCTTGAATTATACACATTCTGCATAATGTCGGCTTTAGCTGAATTATCTTGGTAATAATGACTTCGTAACAGAGATCACTCGTTTAAATATTCTACAGCACACTTTTAACACTCGACTCAAATTACGACTAACCTTTTTAGGGTCTTTTGTGAAAGCGGCACGTAGCTTACAATTTGCGCAAGGTATAGGAGCGCCAAACTTTCGCTCAGAATGAGAACAATAGACGCATTTCTCTTCATGAAACGCAGCAGGTAGCTGACAGAATTTACACGTCGTAGGCTGAAATGTGAAGTTGCTCAATCGTAGGAAAGTTACGGAATCTTTTTTTCTGTGCCATGTGTAATCCATAAATAAAATGGGTGAAGGTCAAGACAAAATATGTCAGTATTGTTATGTTTCCAATTAATGCACTACGAATCGATTATGGAATACGTCATAAGATAGAAATTTCTGTTGAGTGAGCTGACCGATAACTGAAACATGAGGTAAATAAATAGATGAGCGGTGAAAACAATACGAACTCACCAAAAACTTCAATCTAATTTAAAACAACTGAAAGTGTTACATAGACTAGAAACGATTTTGAATTTTTTTTCGAACTTTTAACAAATTAAAAGAGGTAAAGAAATGCATTTGAAAAAAATTGCAATCCCAAAAATATAAGTGCGATTATGATATAACGATGAAAGATTACTGACCTTTCCATATTTTGCTTCATTTTTCTGACATTTTTCACATTGCACGGATGAGCTCCTGTAACGTATGTCAAGCATTAATGGTCAAGAACACTTTTATTTCACTAAATCAATGAAGAGTGATTTAATAAAGTGCTGTAAGCTATCGTAAATCCTTTTCTTGTTCAACATACCCTGCACCGTTCGATTCCGGTAAATCTGAACGACAATTGCAGCATTTTTTCATCAAACTCATATTTATCTGAAATAACTGCATCGAAAACTTCTTTTCAATATATAGCAAGAATCATCATAAATACATACAAATTATAAGTATAGCGACATCCGACAAAATGGTATTGAAGCACTTTATGGAATACTATCAGGACCAAACTTCACCTAAAAACTAGATCATCTAATTACTACGTTCACGTGAAACAACATACACAACACAAGAAACACTGCACTCGAATCTTTTAGAAAACTTGAATAGTGTCCAGCAAACCTTAGCTTCTTTACCACTTTTTCCGAGATATAGAAAATCCACATTATTGCGACCTTAAAGACATGCAGACTCCTACTTGAAGTCCGAAAGCCACGCCCAAGTAGCATTTTTTCGCATTATAACTATTCAAAATGATAGAGGTAAATTATCTTAATCTTCTGAGCCATAAGATGTATCAAATATCGTAAAATATTCAATATTAGATTCATTCAAAAGGAATCAATACAATTCCACTCCACTTTAACTTTTCCACACTATCACAATCTGCTTGTCCTTTTTTTTTAAAACTAGCATATCGCTGGTACTGACATAAACTTACGACATGAATCTAATTTTCAAAACAGCCAGTGATAACACTTGAAACGTTAAATAATAAATAGAAAGCAGTATCAATGAAAAACTATGTAAAACCACTCCATCCTTTACATTATGCTTCACAGCCTGACGCATTTCGTGCTAAACAATATTCGATTTCGTTCATCAATAGTGGTGCTGTTAATCCAGGAGTACAAATAATATTGACTTCATAGCTGTTGTCCATAGTAACTCAAGTACTGAACCAACTCAACGATCCAGTTTCATACGCAAAGTCTGCAGGGATTGACAAGCACTGCGCTTCAACCAACATCTTTATCCTTTAATCCAAATAAAACAAAAACACATGAGCTTATTAAGATAAAGACAAGAATTCCTCTTTAGTAAACCAATCGGCGCAAGATTCAATTTGATTGATTTTGATTTGGTATAAGACCAACTAGGATTATGCTAATCTACACATTCAACATAATAATACAGAAGAGACCATTTGGACGGAGCATGATATGCGGTCGGTAATCAGTAAAATTAAAAACGCCGTCATTGAAATTAGATGCGGACAACATCCGCTAATCGGCGACTACGGTGCTAAGTGACGCGTTTGACGAGGATTAAGATGTTTTTTAGAAGTGCAGAAAAATATTTCAGTAGAAATTGTTCTTGTCGTAGATTAGGTAAAAGGCGAATTTTCGAAGATTTCAGCTTAACATTCTCCGTCAGTTGCTCCTGTGATACTCTTGGAAAAGTGAACTGACCTTTTGGACTGGTTAATGTAGTATCCACCGTACTAGACGATTCTAGTGACCTTTAGAGAATATTAACTCGACGTTTACCGTCTTCAGGCTTACAAGAATGCTGTAGTTGTTATAAGTAACCAAATACTTTTATTCAAAATTCACTGAAACAATGACTTGGTTTATAGGCTTGGTTAGATGCGGATGTCCAGGAGTTAATGGTTTCTACGTTAGTAGCTTTTACCTTCATACTTTAATTCCGCAACATTTGTCACATTTTCCATTTCTGTCACCCTCAAATGCAATCCAATAAATTATGTAACTGGTGTACTAGCTGAGCCTCCGTAAAATAGGATTACCATACACTTGGTGGTTTTTCTCCATCCTGTTCGGTATTCAGTGAAATTCAATCGATTAAAGAGTTTCTCTCTCTTACCCATTATTCTTACAGTTCGTGCTTTCGTTCAACTCAATTTTAGGTAGTTTATGGTTGACGGATGTGCAGCTGATCTCAAGTCGGCCATGTAGATATTAGTGATGTACATCTCAGTAATTTACAGAATAAAAACTTGAGGTTAGCCTTTAACATGATATGGAGCGCGTCTACGGGTTTGCTTCAGGCTACGATGAAGGCCAAATAGGAAAAAAAATGCAAGACATGATCGCTTCCACCGGAATCCTCAAAAGATGATCCTCCGACGCATACTCAGAAAACTAGGTGCGACATCATCGAATTGACCGAAACGAAACGGAAACAAACCGGCCACAAAAGAATGCTTACGACATTGATGAGAAACTGT
The DNA here is from genome assembly GCA_000816705.1 of Dictyocaulus viviparus. NCBI lineage: Eukaryota > Metazoa > Nematoda > Chromadorea > Rhabditida > Metastrongylidae > Dictyocaulus > Dictyocaulus viviparus. Next base: position 48,926 of record KN716607.1, read on the forward strand.
TTCTTGTAATATGCGATAAGAGGTGTTTCGCTGGACTGAGTTCAATTGAAACTCGTTAATTTGACCCTGGTCGCGAACATCCGTTCGTTAAAGCAATTAACGACTCAAACGAAAGCTGTAAGATTAAAAAGATCGAACTACGATAAGAATAAATTTGAGACATTTTGTATGGACTTGTGAGGGTGCAGTGGCGCAGTGGTAAAGGTGCCACAATGGAGTGCAGAATCGAGAGACAGAACGCAACTCAAAGGTCTACCAAGTACGCCGTCTAATGGCGTCGGTCAA
>KN716607.1:66266-78772 GCA_000816705.1 Dictyocaulus viviparus
TACCTCACATTCTCTATTGCTATACGATATTGAGGAACATCAATGTCTTTTTTCACGTCTGTGTCTCTCACGAGAGGTTGATGCTACATTCGGATCCTCGCGATAAATACGTCGCGCCGTCCTTTTTCGATCTCGCTCGCATCGGCTCATAAACTTACCTGGCTGGGGGGCTCTCGCGATCAAGGTGGCATGATCACCATGGTGAGGCCCTTACATTGCACTTTCGTAGGGCTGACCCATGTGGCTACTTCGAGTTGAAGTCAGCCAACAGCTAAATTTTTGCGTGTGGGGCTGCGTTCGCGCGGCCCTGTAATGGAGCGGCGTGTAGGGCTGGGTGGAGGGGTCTTTCTTTCTTGTTGGGACTCTTCATATTTTTTTATCTCTGTGAGTATCCATAATTTATGCTTTCGTTGTTCGACCACATAATCAGTAAATGAAAGAACAGTAGGGCTGCTCCTAGTAATTTTCCATTCGTTTCTTTCTCGCCGGATTGTCGTCCATGATGATGATCATCTGCCAACCTAATGACACTGGCACGACGAAGTTTTGCTGGTGTAGCTTTATTTCTTTATATTCCTGAGATAGCTTTGCTCAGGCGTACTCATAATCTTCACCAAAGGCAGTAACTGGCTTTTATGGTTGTGAGGGATGTCCCCTTATTGACTTTGTTCCATAAAGACGGTGGCGATTCCTTCTCGGTTCACTCTTGACTGAGTTTCCATGTCAAAATGAAAATCTTAGGAACACCTCATAGCTATTTCTATTTTTAACGTCATTATGACATATTTTAGTTAACGAACTACGACTGTATTGAAGCCGTTAAACGACCATTCACATTGACGAATATGCCACCATTGGCGCGAAATTTAATTTTTAGTCAACCAACTATGAAGATCAGAATGTATCGTGATAACACAGGTAATTATTCTTATAATCTTTCGATTCGTTAGTTTTCGTTTTCCTCTGTTCCCGTTCCACAATAAGAGTTTTGCTTCAGCAGAACAACAAAAAAACTTTAGGAAAACTAGTGATAAACATTGAACAGTGATAATGTGGTCGATATTATTTACAACTGTAGAGAAATGCGCAGTAGTAAATACCTATTCTGTAGATCAAAAAATCTTGTTAAACACACAGCTTCATTTAGAACATGCCAATCAATACGCATATTTTTGTCTTGTTGGATTGATTTCACTAAAGACAACAATATCAATCAATCAACTATAATGATGATGAAGTTGAAATTGTTTACACTCTAAACAATAGAAGTTAAACCGATCAAAAGTGACTTTACGTATGCGTAATTTACGTCCTCTTCTTGCTACCGTAATACTAAAATGCTCAACAGGATTTCAGTGGTGATTGTGTTAAGCTCAAATGCTACAGAATGGAACAATGCTTGAGTTTCGTGCTAATATCATAATAATATATAATATCAATGTATATTGATTACTTTAGTAAGAGAATATATCAAATAGAAAAACCGAAATATAATGATAGCAATAATAATAATAATTGACAATAATAATTGCATTTTTTAAAATAGATACCTCACAAGCGGTTTATGGACTCGGTGCAGTTAATCGCATATGCCGTGAGATGGGAGTTAGTTGCTTCAAGCTAAATTCCTAATTAAAGCTGTTTGCGTTTAAATTTTTTTGTTTGGCAGGTGAAATTAGTCGTTAGAGCACATAATCCTCTTCAAAACGGGATATGTTGGATCGGAACGAGGCATAAACTGATAAGTCTATGGAGCGCTCCAGCCAAAAATTCAAATAAGGTTTGACGAAGATACTTTAAATCTTGTCTTTCACGATGTAGTTGGACAAAAAAAAAAACCATTTTTTCAAAATGTGTATGTTGACTCAGAGTCAAAGATACAGCGTAGCAGGCGTGCAGGCTTGTTAGTGTGTTGATGTGAAGCTATTCCTCCTTTACTTCGACAATACTAATGATGATCACAGAAATGAGTTTTCGTCTTTCTTCTTAGGGAACAGAAGCAGCTATACTAAGTATCACCTAATTGTATCTCAATTGTCAGACCTCACTCAGACTCGGGTAAATTTACTCTAACCTGCTATACTCCTCTTCGGTATAGCAGTTATCCTCTAAGATAGAAAGTGGTGTGTGTTGTGGTGTTATGGTGTTGCGCTTAGAAGTGGTTTTTTTTCTAGCTTTTTGGGAGTTTTTTCAAATACAGTGCTGATGTTGCTTGATACATCACAGAATATGACATGAAAAGCTCGATGGTTATTCTATGTCAGAATCACAAAGCCATCAACGCAACATTTATCTGATCATTGGATAAACAAAACATTTCTTGGAAACTGCAATGAAGATGTAAAAAGCACCTTTCCATAATCGAAAAACTTTTCAGCTTCTGACTAATCGTAGGTCAAAAAACTTGCAATTCAATTTATTTCGGGTTTCAAACCAATGATTTAATTTTTTACTATTCATAGAGAAGTATACGTCATAGCGGATAGATGAACCAGCTGGTTTGGTCCGTCAAACCAATACAAATCCTTCTTGAGTAACATCACTTAAATCATCATCTATGGAGTGATATTTGATAACTCTTCCTTTCACTCTGTTCGTTCCAGGTCTATCCTAATCCAAGAGCATTTCAGGGTGCAGTGATAAATATCAGCTCGGATTTCGAAATTCAAGTATACACTCTTCAGAAGCAGAAACAAGTTGAAAAAAGCGATGAAACCCTTAGGGGAGAGAATCTATTGTTATAAAATAATTGTTCATTATTGCTAGCAACAATTTCAAACAATAAAGATGCTATGTTGATTTTTTGCGTGACTTTTTAGTACTTTTACCTGATAGAGGTATGTGGCACAATAGTGAAAGTACCCCAGTACGCAGTATACTTTCACCTTTCAGACCTTTCAGACCCATTATCGTTCTGTGATCTTAAAATTGGTAACAGGGAATCTGGACTAGATTGCTATGGATTGGCTAGTTCGTCATAAATGAATAAAAATTCGAACATTACGTTTAGCACGGATGTGTAGGCATTCTTCACAGAAATTAATCAACTTCAATGGTTATCTTACCTCACCACTACCGTCCTACTCCTTTAGGGAAAGTGTTGAAATAGCTCACTCATAAGACAATCTTATCTGACAGACTAAGAGTAAAACGTTACTGTTTGTTCTTAGCATTTTTTACAAAGTGAGACAAAAACTACCCGTTTCATACGTCATGCTCCAGAAGTGTGGCTGTTATGCAGGACGCTTCAGTCCTGAATGTAGTATATAACTCAAATGTGACTAATCCGTTAACGTACAGACGTAAATGGTATAACAATAACAAATTTTAATTATGTTAATAAAAAACATGATATTAATAATGAATATTGATTGAATAATGTCAACTATTGATACAGTGGCATTAACATTAACATTTCGGATGGATGATAAGCTTAAATTGCCCGATATTCCCATAAATTCTTTCGCATTATTGCTTTATTTATGTTTTTTTTCCAAAATTAGGCTACTGTCAAAAGGCTTTATTACGATTGAAAATATTTTAGTAGCTCTAGCTAGGGATAGAAAAGGTTTAATAGCTGACGATTAAAACTGATCAGCTCCAGGTATACTTAACTAGTTTGGACTGGACGACAGCTCCACATCCATTATAGAGCTATGATATCGGGTCAACCATGTCATCCAGCCCTTCAGCATCTGCGGAAGAAGAAATGTGAAGACAACAATTTGCTTAGAAGCAACCTCATCGGTTTTCTCGACTGTTATTCGTTCTTGGAGTATGGAATCTAGTCATTGCTAAGCAAATGGTTGCATTCAATAGTGATGACTATATTGTTTATCAGCTGATTCTTTCAAGTAAACAACAACGGAATTGGCAGTAGAATAAGAATAATTAGCTGAACACAGAATATGAAACTTGAGCTAATGAGGGCAGCAACGCAGAAGCGTCCTTTGTATGTGACTATGCGGAAACAAATGTTTTCATTCTACAGCCACCTGGAGATGTTCACTTGTGAGATGACTGCAAGCACCACCGTCTGGTTGTATTGCGAGCCAAATAACGTAAGCCGGCTGTCATAATTTAATGGCTGGGTGACTAATTGATTAATATAAACATGAAATATAATGCTAAGTTGTTGTAGAATACTAATAGTTGTGTAGATGAATTGACTAGATTCCATATCTATTTGAAATCCTATACAGACGAATACAGAAAAATCTAAAATCTCAAAATCTTCATATCTATAGAACTTAGACCTGTAATTAAAATGAAAATTTCAAAAATTGAAGATACGGTAGTCTATCGTGTGTAGGTCTGTATTTACGACAACATAAGATTGGGTCACTTTCTGCTCTACCTTTTTTAAGCGTTGTAGCAACATGTTTTTTAAAAGGACAGTTTATTATGGGATCAACGTCGACGTCTAGTCATCTTTCTTTTTTTCAAAGCTGTGTCAACTCAAAAAAGTTGTCCATCTCACTGTTTAAAATGTTAAGCAAGTTTTGATCTTTCTCAGAGTCAATTCTTCTTGAGTGAAGAACTATTCGAAGTACTTTAGTGCTATCTTCCAAACAATGGCCATTGATTAAATACACGAGCAGTACGAACCTATATGATCACTACTAGACACCTAGGACAAAGATTAAGATGAGGACTGGTATAACCTACTTTCTTATGGACATGTGCGACCCGTAGTCACTTAAATCATTCTGAAATACGGTTTCTATCGCACGTCAGTATAGTTGTCACCGTACTAACTTTTTTGATGAGCTAACACTTGACTGTTTTCTAGTTTTCTAGCTAGCTTTAAAAGTTGGACCTTATTAAAGAGATTAGACTTTTTGTTTTGATCTGTTGATGAGATGTTGATTTCGTTTTTGATGTTGACCAAATATTCTACTAGTTTTGTTTTTGCTGAAGTATGTAGACTCGTTTTTGTGATGATATTAGTTGAGTGGGTCTAAATTTCCTCAGAAATAATAAATTTGCATACGATATATTGCGATAGTGAGGTTTATACGTAGATTTCATATCGAAGATATGCTCTTAGAATGGACTGGTACTGCAAATAATTTTAAATTTTTCAAGCTTTATAGCAGTACTTTTCGCCATGCGATTCAGCCTGTTTTGTAATATTTTGTTCAGAGTAGTCCTTCTTTTAGTAACCTACTCTACGATTATCTTGAAATCTTGTCATTTAGTTTTATTTCAATCATTCTTTGAGTTGATGTTAAAAATCGTCGACGGATTATCTTTAATTCTACTGCTTTGAAAATATACTGATCTCATCGTAAATCCACCAGCATTTATGGTACGTCAAAGTATCCCACCTATAGTAGGGATATATTACACGTGCCATTATTTGTTGAAGTCTTAAGGTTACTTCTATTCTGAATTCTCAAAAGGAGGAATCGCGCAATCTGTTTGCTGTCACTTTCCCAACCTGACTGGCACGTGTAAAATCCATTTCTAATGAAAAACTAGCAGCTTTGAAAATCTTCCATAACTGCATCCGTTTTGTTGTGGTAATATGTGGTCAGGATTGTATTAATATTCGTAAATTTAATGTGATTAAGTAGCGAGGATCATTTTGTATCTTTGAATTAACAATACCTCATGTTTTAAATCCAACACCTTTTTTTCTATAAAGTTGTGTTGATCTTCTTATTATAACCATAACTATGTTATGTAGAAAGTAATAACATAATACAAGACATTTTGTTCGCTCGAGTTGTTTGTTTCGTTCATAAGAAATGCGTCTTTTTTTTCAGACTCAGATGGAGCTGCCTTTTGTTTACATTGATCCACATGAAGAAAATGAAGATATTGCAAATGTTGCGGCGGTATGTTTTCGTATTGATCTTGTTTCTTAACAGAATGGAAAATCTATTATTGAAAGCTATAAAATTTTCGTTACTAATATTTATAGATAAGTAGGTTATCATAGTGTAGTTTCGAATATCATGTTTGTGTCCGTTTCGTCACGGATCATCTTCGATACGTTAATGTTGTTTTTTTTCCAGAATTGTCTTTAAAAGGTTGAGATCAACTTGTTGAGTGATTATTGGATATCATAAGAATCATTTACAGTTTCTCGGACAAGCGCGCAGAATTATCGTTAACAATGCAGTGTCTGAAGAGATGAAAAGAGCCATATTTGACCTTGCATCGGAGTATATTGTTGATGGTGAAGGATTTATATTATTAAAGAGAACTTTCCTTCTTTGAGTCTAACAATTAATGCGAATGAAGTAATCTTTTCTCTGTTGCAGTGCGAAAATATTACCAAGCTAAAGAAAAGGAAGCACTCTTAGTCAAGAGGGATGCAGGTTATTATCGCTGCTCTACTGCATAATGTCTTGTCCATATTTTTATTTCATATCATTCAGATATAGATGAGAAGTTGCATCAAGTGGAGCGAGAACTGGCAGAGAAAGAGCGTATAAATAACGCACTACGTGCGTCTATTGAAGAGAAGAAGCGAAACATTAAATTATCGGAAATCACGATAAAAAAGTGAACAACTATTTACAAAGCTACAACGTTGTGTTTAAAAAAGAATTCTGCTTAAATGAGTCTTTTCTTTCATCTCTCTAATAGTTTTGTTTCTACGTATTTAGAATATAGCTTTCTCTACATAATCATTTGAAATACGATAGAAATACAAGTTACGAAACTTACAATTTCAAGTTAATATTGAGGTCCTTGTTGAACGACATTGGGTTAATTCAATATGCAACTTGACAATATTACTCGTGTAATAAAACGAACTAATGTTCTAGATCACGCAACAAGACAAGTGATTTATTTCGCCAGCGTAAAGAATTGGAGGAAGATTGCAAAAAATTGGATGCTAAAGTATGAAATATAGACTTTTAGCTATCCGCAACTATGTTATACGGCCGGTTCAATTTATTTTTCAGGTCAAGGAAAGTAATTCAACTTTGGCTTCATCATTACAAACAGCACATAAGCAGCGGGATCGGCTGCAGATGTTAATGGAGAAGTCACCTCGTCTTGCCAAACAAATAACAGTGAGCACTATTTCTTCAAAATCTACTGTCATACTTTTTGTTTTATAAGTATTCTAAACGTATCATAGGAGAGAGATGCAGTAAACGCCTTAGAGGTGCGTTTGGAGCAGTTAAAGTCGGAACAAAGTGATTTGAAAGCGGAAGAAGAGAGACTCAGGAAAGAACGTTCGTTTAATTACATATTACACGTCTACGCTTCTTTAAGAGTAACTTTTTGTTATAGTGGAGCTCCAGACAGCTACTCCTCTGCGAGTTTTCATAGTTAATTTTGCCAAAATCACGCTTCGTACCCTAGAAATGCAGGAGAAACTCGGTGAAGCAAGGAAAGTTTATGAACAGCTGAAGGTTTGAATTCTAATTACAGCTGCGTTCCTGAATGCTGACTGGATATGTAAATTTAGGCTGAAGAAACTGAAAGATTAAAGTCAGGGGTCTGTGATCATGAATTCGACGCATCGTTTTTGTCGACGGACTATTCATTTAAAAAGGTTTATGTTTATCGAATGCTTTTAATCAGCAAGTTTTCATTATATTTGCTCACTGAATTATGTCTACTATGTGATTTGGTGCCTTTAATTTCTTGAAGTAGAGTTAATTACTATTCAAGCAAATGAAATAAGTTAGCATAAAATGGTATGTATGATGACAGTAATCAGAAGAAATATTTACATAAAAATTGCTACAAATTATGATCTATTGTCTATCTGTTTGATAAGTATCTTTTTTAGCTTGAAGCTTGATTACCTTGAAATACCTTAATTCTGGTAAACGTTTTGATGTAAAACTGACACAAATGTTGTATAATTCCGTTAAGATTTGGTCACCCTTAATGTTTTGTAATTTCGTGACGTATACTATAGGTTAATGATCACGGAAACATTCTGCGAACTGAGCTGATGAGACCAGCGGTTGTCTCGAAGCCAGTAACACCTGTTGATGATGGATTTAGCACACCTGAAACCTTGACAAGTGGAAGCTCAAGCAAGTCATCTGTCGAGCCTCCCCAAACTACTGAAGAAGACATTATTAAGGCTCGTACAAATGCGGTGAAAAGTTATGTGACACAACAATCGGAAACAGTCGCAAGAAATGTGGAGGTCAGGTTATGAGAGATTTTACTTCAGTAGTTAAGGTGTGCGCGGGGTGCCAATTAGTTTTTACATCCTCTTGGGAGCTCTGAATTTTCACCAAACCTATCCTGTAAAGTGCAATAGCGCCATTCAGTGGACTGATAGCTACTACGACTCATGCAGATCAAAATTTATTTAAAACGCTCGGAGATCCATGCCTACATTATCGATACACGCTTCACGAGAGCACATTATAGAGTAAATGATCGTGGGTACGTTTTCAATAGAATGTTAAAGGATATATGAAATTTTTCTTTAGCTGAAATTAAATCTGTCATGAGAGGGAGATACGATAATTAGTTGATAACGTTTCTTCGGGATCGTCGTATTCTGATTTCAAGCTATTCTAATGCTGTTGTTTAACTATGATTTTCAGCTTTTTTTGAAACTAATTTTGCCTCGAGTACCTCGATATGTTTTCAAGAAGTGTCTTAGCCCTATTTGCTCTACCAATGCTATTCTTTTGCAACAAAACTATGAAACTCTTATTAAATTCGAACACAACTGTATCATCATTTTTGGAATAAAAATATCAGAATTGAGTGTTCCATGAATGTTACGGTGTAAGTAACGGTCGTTCACACTTGCTTTGTCGCTGGTCATTATTTCGTATTGTTTATTTTCATATGTAAGTTTGCTACAAATTTGGATACTCAAGAAGGATGGTGGTTTAGTTGATTTGTGAAAAGGCCTCGCCCCACTGATTAACTACAATCAATAATTATGCAACAAGTGTCTAACTTATGTCATTCTAGTCAAGCAAAAATGGTTACAAAGACACGATTTATGATGAGAATGAACGAGAATCCATCTACTGTCTTGAGAATGCTGATAAATCTTTAGGGGTAAGTATTGACGTATGTTAGTATTACGTGCTTTGTAATTATTTGATGTCTTTTGTTAATTTACTTTGGTTACCAACCATATTTTTGTCATGGCTTGTTTTTTTCATAACATGCATTACTGTTTAATATTTGTTAATTAAATAAATAGGTTATGAGGACTGCGGACAAGGAAACTGTTCCATCGACCTTAGAAAACAACAATATTGTGGAGATTGCCGATGATGACATGGATGTCAATGTTAGCCAAGTACGACACTTCTATTCTATTCCAAAATGAAATGGGAAATTGTCTTTTTTTTTGTCGTTATAGGGTGTTATTCCTGAAGATTTCTCAGACGAAGATGGAGAAGAACAGGAGGTCGAAGATGATGGTACCATTGCTGTGGAAAATGAAAATGACGATGTAGCAATAAATACTAATTATATTTTGATAAATTGGGTGATGTAATTTGGTAGCTTCTAAGTTTAGGAACCATGATATTTTTACGAATTCAGGGGGTCAATTCAGCAGAGCGGATTTTGTCTCAGGAAAGCGAAGATTCCACTGCTGTCGAAGGAATCTCTCGCATGAAGATAGATCCTATAAACACACTAAAGATAGCTCAAATGAGTGAGACATCGCAATCAATTCTAGGATCCGATAATAGAGAGAAGAGCCCCATTTCACAAAAGTTTCATGAAAACTCGGCTGGGAGGCGCGCTTCTATGTCGCATCGACAAGGTTTGATAACCGCTTTTACAAATTTACTGTGTTTCCTCCCCGGAATTAATTTGACATACCACAAAAATATGTAAATTGTTCCACAGCTCCATTTATCCTGAGAGTTTAATTCCAAATAACTCACTTCGTGTTAATATTATTGAAGGGTGTTCATCGCAGACGTCAGAGAACGTTTTTAATGGTGGGAGTCCATCTCCTTGTGTTGATGCGAGCCAAGAAGCCGGAGCTTTCTTTAGTAATGTAGGAACATTGCAATAAACGTCAAATTATAGCTCTGTAATTTTCTTTTGTTCTCAGTTACTTGATCAACCACCTTCTCCAATTCAAGACGGTATACCATTTAATTTTGGAAGTGGTGGTATCACCGAAGAAATTGACCCATCTGTGGTCTTGAATATAAGTACACATAGCAATGGTGAGAATGTAGTAATTGTATGCTGGAGAAACAGAATATCACATAATTGTAGATCCTGGTGGCGATTTCCTCTTACTCATGGAGAACGAAAAGCGAGAAAGAGACCGAAGAAGTGAAGGTTCTAGCTCTGCAGGTTGTGAATGCATTTTTTTTTCCGTATGAGTCCATTTAGTATATAGAAGATTGTTGCAGCAGAATTTTCCTTTTCGATGTTTGGTACAGCTGCTGATCCAGCGACATCAGGTTTGTTGCGATTGGATTGAAACAGCGTAAAAAATCAACGTGAAATTACTGTCTTTGAGGGCTTGGTGGCGAATTTGCTTTCGATTTCGATGCTCCGTCACAGTGTAATGAACGGATTGATAGTACTACGTTTCAGTTTAATTTTAGTGAAGGTTCTAACGATCAAGAACAGAATAATAATGATGGTGGCTTCAACTTTTTTGATTTTTAGTTTTTGAAGTTTTATGGTGTTGTGTTTGTAGCTTTTGTTTTCTGACTTATTGCGCTCTTATGATGTTCCCTGCCATTTTCCATCTTTGTATTTTGCCATGTATTATTAAAAACCTCTTTGGTCGTTTATAATTAGCATCAGTGCCATTGGGTCGTCATGATATATTCCGCAGTGAAAATTCAATGTTTAAATTTGTTATCTGTGAATATTAGCCTGTAAAATCCATTCAGCGATAAACGTTCTTCTGTTAAAATCTTTTGAAGATTTTGCTACAAAATTCTCCTTTAAGATAGGGAAAGAAACCATATTGGTTAAGGCATCGTTCAAAAACCGTATAGCTTTTTCGCATTTATACCAAAACGTTATGATTAAATGAAGACTCTTCATAGGGTCCGATCAGGATAAGACGTCTATGTTGGGTCCGAAATGCTTACGTCTTGTAGTATCGTATTAAGTGGAAAGGTTTGTCAGCATGCAGTGACGCCAAGACGTTCTGCATCAGTGATTTTTGTTTGCAGTAGTAAATATGTCACATGAATCGAACACTGAAGTGGTACAAGTGAAAATCCATGGAATTCTTCACAAAAATCCCACCTAACTAGTTTCTTGATAAATCACTACTGCAATCTTTATGCATTTATTCTGATGAACTGCCAAAATGAATGTTTAATTGCCGCAAGTTTGAGGTCCAACTCATAATTACACTGAAAGTCTCTTATGGGAAAAACAAAGCGACCATTACTTAACACACAGATTCTAACTGGACAACTTTTCAGATAAGTAGTTTAATGTCTATAATTGGTACTTCATCTATTAGATGGTAATGTAACCAAAAACTATGAGAAATGTACTAGAAATGCTATCGATGTTGAAGAACAATTTATCCAGGTGTTCCCACGTGGAAATGGACTTGCTGTCATTCCCATAAAGCGTTACGTGGGTGTCAGTTTGAGCAGTAAGATAGAAAAAGTGGTTTCCTTATAATCTATCAAAATGAACGACTAAATAATTAGGAAGTGACAATCAATTGAGAAACAAATGTGCTCGTTACTATTCTTTCTAGAGTTCATTCTACGACATGGAGAACAGTCAAGCCATTCGAAGGATATAAAGCCGTCAAACAGAGTGTAGTGTGTAGGCGCATTGTGTATTTGTACGTACGTGAATACAGCTTAATCAGGGACTGGTTGACATCAAAGGGGAAAAGTCAAGCTTTTCGAAAAATATAAGGTTATCAAACAGTGTAATGAGGTACATAGCATGATGATAAGTGTTTGAAATATGGTATAATTTCCAAGATCGGTTATCCTTGAACCTCGGCATTTGTAAATTGAATATTTTGATTATATCTTTGTTTAGCAATACTCGAGGTTTATGGATAACCGATCTTGGAAATTATTCGCAATCGCCTATACGACCGCTTATGCATGACGAAAGCATGCATCATATGCCCAAATGGGAACAGCGGTGATTGCATGAAGTCAGGTATAATATACCTGATATCATGCAAAACTTGCGGTGAGGAATATATTGGTGAAACGGGTCGTCCCCTATGTATAAGAATAAAAGAACACCTAGATGGAAAAACAAAACGCAGGATAAACACCCCATTAGGTGCACATAGGGTTAAGAAACATAACGGAGTCGACTTTGAATTCAATGTCAAAATCCTTGCGCAAGAAACGAGAACACCTGCGCGAAAGTTTTTGGAAGCACTCTGGATAAACAACAGAGCTCCAAAATTGAATAAGAAAGATGAATGCCTTATAGATATGCATGACCTCGCCACATATATAAAACTGATAATGTGACATAATAGGCATTAGTCTCTATGCCACCTCAAGGAGCGGTTGCCCCCACAAACACTAGAGGAAAGCCATATCTAAAGGTGCGTACTTGGGATAATG
>KN716607.1:79969-90926 GCA_000816705.1 Dictyocaulus viviparus
CATCTGCATTGTATTGATATCCAACGGTTTTGAGTTCGCCACCTCAGGCAGAACTGAAACCCTTGTCCCACTCAAAACCGTGTAATATATGTCACACACTTGATCGGTTCTTACGAGAACCGGAACCGATCTAACGATTTCATATTGTGAAATAAATAGTAATTCATCAGTGTTCTTATTTATTTTTACAACATATAAATACTGTTAAACAACAACATTTCAAGATGTTGAGTGACATTTTGAGGCAATGGAGAACTCAATACGTATGCATTATCTAGTAGAAAATCAGCGATAAACGTACGCTCTTTTTAGATAGATAATAATTCTAGAATTATGTGAAAACGTCTCATTTGATTTGTTTCAACGTCATCAATCTGTTGTTTATAAACAATTTTTTTGTTGTTATATAGATGTTTACATTTGTTTATTTCATGTTGTTTATGCTTATTTATGTTTAAGCTGCTATAATATATTGTATTATATGTGGACATATTTATGGCTTTAGCAATTCTTTATGCATATGTCGTTTTTTTAAAAGCACTAAAAATAATGAATTGTGCTAATTTATCAATATTCACCCATTTGAAAAATAGGGAAGGCAGTGTTTCAGAAAATTTTGCAGCGTGTAAATTAGAAGCGCCGCTTTCGACCACGTGGTGGACATGGACAGTATTCGGCATCTGCTCCAACTTTTCCATTTTCTCCTCTCTACAATATAAAATATTAGTACTGTACTATTTCGTTTATCACCAATGCTAGTAAAACGCTAACAAACCTGCCCTGGTTGACCATTTCTTCCAGGATTTCCGTCCTTTCCAGGATGACCCGGTCGACCCTGTGGTCCAGGCTTGCCGTCGCTTCCTGGCGTTCCCTGTTGACCAGGCTCTCCCGGTGGTCCTCGTTGTCCTGGTGGTCCTGGGTGTCCAGGCATGCCTTGAGTGTACTGTGTTCCAGGTTCTCCTGGTGGTCCCGGTGGGCCAGGTCGACCAGGAATACCTGGTTGACCTTCATCACCTTGAGGACCGATTTCTCCCATTGGACCAGGAAGACCTGGTGGACCGCGTTGACCAAATATTCCTGGAGGTCCAGGTGGTCCTTGTTCTCCAGGCGGTCCACGTGGTCCTGGTGGACCTGCTGGACATGTAATACAACCTCCAGGAATGTCATGGGTGATTGCGACCGCAATTCCTGGAGCGCCGGGTCGTCCGTCTTCACCATCAACTCCTGGTTCTCCAGGGATACCTTTTGGTCCTGGTGGGCCAGGTGGTCCAGGTGGGCAGCCGGTCGACTTTGCACCGCAGTTACATTGCTCAGGAAATCCAACAGCACGTGGTCGACGTCCAACTATTTTGGCGAAGTTCTGCATTGCATCAGTAGTGCCAGCTGTATTCATATGTTTAGTGAGAATATGACTCCAGGTGTCCTCGGCAATCTCCTATAGAAGATTGTTTGAATAATAGTAGTTAAAAAAGATATTGATCAATGAGAATGAGGTAACGTTTATCGAAGGTAAATCGAAATTTTTAAAAAAGATTCCTTTTAGCTTTAATAGTACTGGATATTTTTAACAATGTAAAATTCATATTGATATAATCTCTATTTGATCTTACCTTAAACTCATCCATACCGACTTCAACCTCAAATTGAAGATCAGCAATATCCTTTAGAAGTGATACCATGGTGACAAGTGAACATACAATAAACGCCAGTGTTACACCGGAGCCGATAACAATCACCTTACTCATGACTGAACGACACTAACTACGATATGATGTTGATGATGAACATATTTATAGTGGGTGATGAACTAACGATAGTACATTGACCTTCAAAACAGTCGTCTGTAAGTGGAAAGTGCATCACATAATGATGGTTCGTTTTTTTTTTTGCCCTCATCATTTCTCTCCTCTCTGAAATGTTAATGATTTTTCTATAACGTTCCATAGATGATTATCACTTGTTCATCATTTCACTTTTTGTAATACAATATTGTTCAATTATTTGCAACGAAGAATGTTCTTTGATCAGAAAATTTGAACTCATTTTATAACTCTATATAAGTTATTCATTAATTATGAAAAACTTTATGTTTATTATAATAGAAAAATCATTCCCTCATTTTGACTCATATAAGCATATATTGATCGTTTTTCTTTGCTTTGAATTTTGTCTGTTTACAAGTCTCATAGAAACTGTGCGACTGGTGTTATCATTTGAAGGAGGGAAGTAACTCATTCAAACTGAAGGAACTAGAAAAACAACTAGAACTTATGAGTGATAATAAATAAATTATATTAGAGTTCTAAATGTTAACGAGAATTTTCGTCACAGTAACCAAAGTGGAAATTTTTCTCGAAGTAGAAAAAAAAAGAAGAAAACGAAGAGACCAATAATGTGTGACGATTTCTTCTCTCTAGAATTCGTCACGCTGATTTCAGAGTTCATTTTTTGACACACAATCAATTTTGTTTGTGTTTATATTAAAAATGAGAATATTGAACGTGATTCTAGTCAACATGTTCATATTTAGAGAGTTAAATGAGTCAAATATAGAGTGAAGTATAGAATATTGTCGTTTTTTCCCTCAAATTTTTGACTTTATTGCGGTCATCTAACTCATTACTATTGTAAGAAGTCGATTGCTTATTAATATCTGATATTCAATTCATATTTTCATTATTCATCTTGATCATCCTTCATCTAAAATTTTGTTATTTCGTACAATAATAACCATAAATAATCATTTCTTTTTATGTTTATTCGTTATTTACCTATTTATTTACTAGTTAATATTCATCTACATCATTACTCGCCGTCGTGGATTACGTGGATTCCAGCAAGAACATCACTGATTTCGTTTTTGACAAGATCGTCGTCGTTGTTGTCGTCGGTTATGTTGATCGTGCAATTCATGAATTTCTGACAACGATGTCTACTGTTTGTGATCAAACGATCAATCTCAGCTTAATATGCAAATGTGTTACGCGTCAGTTGTGAAGGCGTCCGTAATCTTTCTCTTAGTTCACCTTCTTCTAGGATGGTCTTCTTCTAGCCAATTCTTTCAAACCTTAGGGTCGTCATATCACTAATGTCATTATTCGCTTAACGTCTCCTAAGTATTTGTTTGTTTCCCTTACTAATTATGATACGACATGATAATTTTGTACCTCTATAATTTATATCCACATCACACTGAGTTAGTTTTCAGCCTCAACCTGAACTCATATCGGAACCTCACAAGTATTAATTATCATTGTTTGCTGCTGAAATCTCAACTAAAACTCTTACGACTTTTTTTCCTTAGCTACACGTTCAGAAAAATCTTCTTAGTGCACATTGTATTTTGCCTCAAATGGTCTCTAGTTCTTGGAATACCATAATATTCATAAGTTAAAAGTCTCATCATTTCGTATTCTTTTCCAATAGCAGTTAGCAAACGTTTAACGAACTACATAAATTTCAAAATTTCCTCAATATTGAGTTATTCACCCATCATTATCTGCTTCAGTAATCGTACATTGAGGCTAAACGGTTGAAAATTAAAAGATTATCTTGTTATTACGAATGTGAACTGTGAGGTTTAATCTCCACCGTGGTCATCATAACAACGTCATGCTTTTTCAAACGCGAGACTGAAAATCGTTCGATCAATAAATCAATTCAACACTATCAGTGCTTCATGATCCTTATTACACCCAAATATTGAAATTTGCATAAAATCTACAAAAAGAAAAACTTTATGTACATCACCCTACATCATCAATAAAATTTGCTGTAAAATTCGTATACTGAGGGCGAATACTTTATATGGTCTCGTCATCGTGGAGTAAAGTGATTTTTGGAATCGCCTCATGATTACTCATGAGTCAATGGCTTGTATTTGATGGTTCTCTTACTGTACACGTTCAGAAAGGCTTGATCGATTCGAACGGCCTGATCGATTTGAACGGCTTGATCGATGTGAGCGATTAGATCGATGCGAAGCAGTTGATGGTTGTGAACGATTTGATTTGTGCGAATGACTTGATTTATGCGAACGATTCGAATGAGCTGAACGAGTTGATTGCTCCGAACGGCTCGATTTGTGCGAACGACTTGACTTGTGCGAATGACTTGATTTATGCGAACGATTCGAATGAGCTGAACGAGTTGATTGCTCCGAACGGCTCGATTTGTGCGAACGACTTGACTTGTGCGAATGACTTCGTCTTGATCGGTCGGAAATTCCCGATCGTGTGGATCGTTCTGATTTTCGTAGCCTTCTTCTTGCTCTTCTACGTTGACGCTGGAAACAAAAAGATAACCTCAAAAATTTCCTCATCAATATTGTTTTGAAGAAAGTTATCGTCATTCACTCATTGGACAAATGCTCAGTAAATACAGACTAACAAAAAGAGCTTTCCAATTTTTTTTGAAATAGTTCGACAACTTGAAGAAATTTAATTTACGAATACTTCACCAGACACATCTTAGAGCAGTACTGAACAAAATAGTACTTTTCTTTTTTTAGTGAAAGTAAGACATTTTTCGACTAATTTTTAGATGACGCGTTGAATAAAAATTTTCTTGATGACAACATCTTTAATGATTAAAAACACAGTTGAACACGAAATGGCGATACGGTACCGCTGCGACGCGGTTGCGGCTCGCGCGCTAATCGATAAATGGTCACGTGCTCAATCGTTCTCATTTTTTTTTGTTCTAAGGAGGGAATCAATCGATTTTAACTCACGCTCATATGATGACATATATAGTCGGTGTATTTTTTCCATTTATCAGATTCTTGCCATAGAATAACCATTGAACCACAAAAAATTAGAACAGCAATTACAATACCGACATGAAGATAGAAAAGATATGCGATTTTTATTGAAATCGAATCCAAATGAGATCCAACGAAAAACATCTCGTAGAGATCAACAAGAGATGAGGTTGTGCGTTCTTTCATTATTGCTGATCTAAAACAAATCATTAATTAAAAGAATTTGTGAGGAAAATGAAAACCACAGAAGGATTCGTCCAGTTTTTTTTCAGTAGTTTCTGATGACGAAAAGCCCTTACAACAGAGTTATTTTTAATTTTACAATATTTACATTACAGAAACTGGATGTAATGCATCACCTCAGTGGATCGAGCATGTTACTAAGCGAGTGCTGATAAGTTATTCAATCAGAAATAATATGTGCTTCCGTCTGAGGTCCGGAGTTTTGCGACCAACTCAACCTCATTAGGGACATAAGAAAACCAATACAACCTATCGTAGTTGTTAGAAAATAAATAAATACACTATGATAGATTATACACATCAGACTATTCTGTAATTATCAGCTTAACTGGATGTAATGCCGATATTAGCTCATCGGATCGAACTCATTAACGGGCCTGTATTGACAGGATACCCACTTAGAAGCTTAAAGTATTGATGAAGCAATAAGTGTTCAGTGATAGTGGACTTTCGTATTACTATCGGTAGTACTCCACACCAAATATCTATACGTTCGAGTCTCATTGAGGTTGCAAGTTATATGAATCACTCGACATCACTAGTGATATGACAATAACACCATTGTAAAATATCTTAGTTCATACAGAATAAGTGAAATAATTATGAGCGGCTTTAGAAATAAGTTTGATCTACATGTTTGTTGAGTATCAAAGAGGATATGTAATATCAAAATCATATTTTAAACAGCTTTCACTATTTCTACATTTCTATTACATACTATATTATTTCTGTAAATGCACAATGACCACTATATGACGGATTTCTATGTACCTAACTACTTTAACACCACTGATAGTTTACTTGACGTGACCTCTTCTATGATAAGATAAGCTTTGTTGTCGATCAATCCCTATGGAAGGGCCCACGCATTCACATTCAACGTGATATCGTGAAGGTGAGTAAGTTTGAGATCCAATATAGAATGGCATGAGATAGCTGATCTAGTCAATGGTGTTTATCGTTCCGATCTTCTGGTGGCAAATTACCAACCACGGACGAATGGTGGACTGGCTAGTGGTGCGTGCAGAATCAAATTTGCATACACATGCAAGCTTGCATCTCACTATAGCAACTCTTACCGATGCGCTATACGTCACCGAGAACGTAGGTCAGAAGATTCGCAAATGTTAATGGTTGTGAATGGGTAACGATTCGGATACGAGCTATATGAAGCGTAAGAATCCAGCAAGCACTCATTTTTTTAACGGTACTAAGAGGGGAGTTAAACTTGAGTCGAAACATTTACTCTTTTTAGAAGAACAAAAAATATTTACGATGTTTCTACAGAAGAGGAATTCTTTTTTTTATTATGTTAGTGTTTTAAGGATAGAAAGAAAACAGAGCGCGACCTCATCTACCGTTATTCAACTACACAAAGCAGCAACCAACCTTTAGCTTACGATGGTTGTAGGCAAATTATCCTCACTGTAGGATAAAGGTAAAGTGTGGTTGTGCTCTACTAAAATCGATCAAATATTATTTATACCTTTAATAATTCTAGATAATTTGTTGACTATCATCACCTATCATACACACACATTCTTTGTGTTGATGTACAAAATTTGCTTGAAATTTTTATATGGTGAGGTCTAGCATGATTTTCTTTTAGAAGAGGCAAAGAAGATGAGACTGAAATGAGTAAGATGTGATATAATAAGCTCTGGCGTTGGTCGATCCCTCGTGGCAGGATACGCCGACGCATTCGTGTTCAACGTGATGTCGTGGAGGTGAATGAATGCGAGCCTGGTCTATACAGTGACTTACGTTGACCACTTTTCACTAAGTTAGTGCTCGTTATCTTACGCAGATGTCCCTGGCTCCAATATACCTACTCCACAGGGATGGCGGGCTTGGTAGGCCTAGGAGGCGGTCGCCAACTAAGATTCGGACCTGCGTGTAACTGTGGCACTTCAACCACAGCGCCACTGTGACGACATTGGGAAAACATTTGATAATATTTATTGATTTACTACTATTATTCTTAAATTGCTTTTGAGTCTTACTCACTACTTTCTTTCTTCTGCTAGTAAAAAAATCTTCTACCATGTTTTAGAAGGGCGTGTGGAGAAGTGATGAAGATGCCGCAGTGATAAGCAAACTCGAGTCAAGCTAGCAGCCACTGTGAGGTCTGCCAAGCCTGGTCGGTATCAAATATCAATATATTCTTTCTCAAGTGAGCTAAGGATAAAGTGCACTCAGAACAGAACTCGAGGCAAGAAACAAATTCAGAGGAGCAAAAATCACCAACGTGATGTCATTTAAAATAGCCTATACAAAGAAAACATGAAAATTTTATTACTCAGCAATTATAATATTTGTTAATCTATTCAAATGATTTGGATTTGTATCCTGAACTTTAAAAAATATTGAAAAAAAAAACTATTGTGAGGTAGAGGAAATCCTAGACGAAAAATTGCATACATCTCATTTGCCGTATGAATCCTTACTGCTAAACAACTGATATAGTGGTAAAGTTGAGCACTAAAATCTAATAGTGTTATCGTTGTTGAAAGAGTCTATGAAAATAGAAAGCTACCTCAACTATTAGACCTCATTTTCATTTCGTGGCATGTTAAAGATGGTGAGTTAATTATTGTCGAGAAAATAATCTCTATAAGACTATTAATTTGAATCGTAGACTCACCCTACCTCCTCAAACAACAAACTAACGATGAAGCTTTTCCATTACGATTCATAGTTTTCATATGAATTCATCTACAATGTAGCAGTTAACAAGCAGTACAATGAGTACTGTAGGTCACGTATGATAATAACATAGAGTCGAATGACAAACAAGTTGATGATAATCATACATTTTGAAACTCTTGAAGTACTTCCGGAATCAATCAATATCCTCAAAATAGTGCTGTTGTTCGGATTTTAGAAGTATCTAAACGTCTAGTAGACGTACTGCTGAATGAGTTCGATCATTCCAGATGATTGATGATGTTCGTACTGAATCAATTATTGTTGATTTATATGAGAAGCTTTTTGTTGGTTCATTTATGAATTCAACACCAACAATAACAGCTTATTTATTGTATATGTATATTGCTATATTTTCATCTGTTATAACATTTTTTATAACAATGATGGAATTATGGAAACAATCACAAAAATGGAAACGATACACTCATACTGTTTGTATTGGTTATCATTATAATAGTGTAAGTATAAACGTTAATTTTTATTATTATCAAAGAAAATTATTCATCATATTATAATCGATTGAGTTCATAGAAACTCATAAACAAGTGCTGTACAGTTTCATATATTCATTTCAAACCTCAAAACAGTAATAAATGAGTTAAAAGCACATAAACTTAAGATGAAATAAGCTTTGAATTAATCAATCTCTGTTACGGGATCGAATTCGTGTTCAACACGCGATATCGAAGAGGTGATTGAGGGCAAAACGTGATCAAGGCAATGACATGGAGTTGACTATTGTTCAACAAATCAATTCTGTTTATCTTACGTAGATTTATTAGATAGAAATTCACTGACGCGGGAATGATGTAGGGCTTCGTAGGCCTCAAGGTGACCAAGAACGTGGTTAGAGACGGTGTATCACAGTAGCACCTCAACCAAAGCACTATACTCCACCAAAGTACATAGTGCACTTTATTATAGCGATACTTCGGTATAATTGTTATAATTATTATTGAGAAGGAGTGGAGATGAGGTACCGAAGCAGTTAAGATATCAAAGATGCGACCGTACTATTTGAACTCTATGAGTTTTCCTCTGACAAGATCAAGTCTTCCATCAATCTTTTTGAAATCAACGAATTCGTTCCAGTTTCGAACACACACTCAACTATTCCGATGTCATCTATCGACTGCTTCGTAGAACACCCTGGAGCGATACATTGTTACTTAATTTGATTGCTAAAATTTTTTCATAACGAATGCAAATATAGTGATGTAGTGGGACCGCTTTTTAAAAACACTTCTCTTTTAGATTTTTTCATTACAACTAAGCAGTTCCAAAGACCTCAGAGCAATGAACTATGAGAAAAAAGCAAGAGGGTTTTTAAAGTGGCAAAAGTTTTGGTTGTACTTTAAAAGAAGGAGTCAACCAATTTTGTTTTGATGAGCTATGCAATAGGATTCATCATGACTCGTGTTTGTTACCGAACTCATGTGAGACCGTTACGGTAACTTATGACAACTCTCCTTTGTTATTGTTACCACTTCTTAGTTCATCAGATGGTAAACGATGAAAAATGGATGAAGAGAATGTAATACCGATGTACCGGAAGAATCGCTGTAACAGTTTGACAGCAGAATTGTTCACCTGAGACGAAATTGAACCACAGTCCATGCTAGTGTAACGATAATTAAGCTCTTTAGCACAAAGCTACACACCCATTTTTATAGCGTAATAAAATAGTATGCACTGCATGAACAACTTTACATTTATTAAGGAAAAAAAAATGAAGTTAATCACGTTCACAAAAATGAGTAATAGGTGGTTCTACGTGGAAAGTCATACCGTATATATTAAGGGTCGAGACGAATGTTTACGTGAAATGTCGGAACGATCGAAGCCAATGACTACTTTGACATCGTCGTCTAGTCGTAGTGATGGTAACGAGGAGAAATCGAACTCAAAAAATCGATCAATAAAATCAAACTGTTCTTCGGTCTGAAACCGATCAATAGCTATTTATTACAATCGATATTCATTTGGAATGTTTTTTTTTTCAAATTTCTTGTTGTTCCAAGCGCTTTATACTTTTTAAATGTATTGCAGTTTAAATTATGTTGTAGTGTAATGAGTTAAATGAGTTCATAGAGTTAATTTATCGATAAAAATTTGCATAATTACAGCACTGATTCGAAAAAACATACAAAATAGCAAAAAAAAATTTTGTCAAGAATCAATATCTACCTCAATACTTTTTCAATTCAATATGAACAAATTTTTCAATACTTTCTCTTAACGACGACGAGCTACATAGCTCTATGCTAACTTTTCATACTTTAGTTTTACATGCAGGTGAGTTGAAAACTCGAAGTCTGAGGCTGTGAGTTACGGGGTTTGAGTCCCATTTGAGGACATATTTCCGTGTTTGTTACAGCTATATAGAGATATATCCTAATAGCGATATAAGACTCATAACCTCATATATGACTTAAGCCTTCATTACATAGATTTTCAATGTGATGAGGTACTGATTGCGTATTGAGTATTGAGTTTCCATGATTACTTAGTATTTAACTCGATTTTTTGCAATAAAGATTCGCTTTTCCTCAATATCATCTAATCGATAGAACTTCTAGGATATCTCTTTCGTTATAAGTGAATTGAAAGAGATTACTGTATTTTGTGCATTGAGAAATGCTCCAAGTCATGAAAGATCCATCTATAACTCGTTTCGGAGGAAAATTTCAATCAATAATGAGTTATGTGGCGTCGTATTGTTGTCGTTTGTTTTTTTTTTCTATTTGATAGATAATTTGATTACTAATGAAAACTGGTTCTACTAGAACTCTTCGCTGATTAAATGATTATCATAGCAAAAGATAGGAAAAAAACAAAATAAGAACGAGGAAAAAAAAAGTTAAAACGGATAAGAAAATGAATGACGGTATGGGAAAAATTTTTAACAAAAGGCGTGACCATAATATTATTTATCTGGATA
The DNA here is from genome assembly GCA_000816705.1 of Dictyocaulus viviparus. NCBI lineage: Eukaryota > Metazoa > Nematoda > Chromadorea > Rhabditida > Metastrongylidae > Dictyocaulus > Dictyocaulus viviparus. The sequence continues at coordinate 90,625 of KN716607.1, forward strand.
GAAATATAATTATTAATTAATAATATAGATATCGATCGATTCGAAGCAGGACATTGCTGACGGTATTTTGCGTTCTACAACGGAAAAATAAAATCATTTGTAACTAACAGAGTTCAAGAAATTTAGGCTGAAATTTTAAACACATTCATCAAAGACATTAACACATACAATAAACAATAAACAATAAACAATAAACAATAAACAACAAACAATAAACAAATTTTGCACAAGTATCGAGATACAAATAAAAGATCAAATTAAGAAAAAAGATAAAATAATAATAAAAATATTAATAAAATTAA
>KN716608.1:42060-59337 GCA_000816705.1 Dictyocaulus viviparus
GGTGTGAGATAAAGGTTAGAATCCATTTTTATATTTTTTTTTTTATAATAAAATAATATATATTCAAATATGAGAACGAGAAAAGCCTCATATAGGAAAAAACCACTATATATAAATTATTAGAGCAATTATATATTTATAAGTGAAACTATCTGGCATACTCAATGCGGATGGTTGAAATCGATAGTTTTTAACTCAAATTTTTAATGACACTTATTATGAAGCGGATAATAACGAGGATACTCGTACTTTTTAAACGAGTCCTTCCTCATTGAACATTTAAGCGATTTACTCGTTATTGATTGATAGAATATCTAAGCATTCTTTAGCTTATTACCATGATAATAATATTGAAGTTTTTGATTACCTACCTTAAAATACCTCGTATTATGCCCGTATGAATCATTTATGAGGCTGAGGAAATACAAATTATAATAAGAAAATAGCATTTGAAGATTTCTGAGCAAAAAAAGAGAATGTAGAAAAGCAGTGAGTACTAGAATGTTCTGTTGTTATCAATCAATATTATATTATTAGATTAATCAATAGGTTAAGCTTGAGTCTAATAAAAATCCTTTATAATTTTGTTTGTTCCTCAAGTGTAGACTCGAAATAGAACTTATGCACTTTCGTAATCAAATTTACTGTGTTTACGTTAAGGTTTTCAACATCGATCGATACGTATACAAACAACATAGTCGTGGTTATGTAAAATTTTGAGTGAATAAACTCAGAGAAGAAATACCTAAAATGAGTGATACTCGTCGATGTATGAGAATTAATTTGACGATAATAGAAATTTTTCTATGATTTTATGAAACAGAATCACCTCACCGTTCATGGCACTCAATGATAAGAGGTGGTTTATCGTTGTCCTCACTTCTTTGTCTAAATTTCACCAATATTGACGATTCGTTACCCATTTCTGAAATTCATATTCTTTTTAAGATTAAAATTTATGAAGAATAAAACAACTATTGATAAAATATACGACGAAATATGTCAAATCGGAAACTGAAATTGAAGACGTAAAAAAACAACGTAGATGGGACGAGTTAGTGTTGAACAAATATAGGTTGGATATGGACGAGTTGTCGTGTAACAACGAATGAGGGATGATCTCTAGACGAGTTCTACGAGAGGATTCTATATAAACTGATTTGTTTTTGTGTATTTACCAATTTTTAGGGTAGATATTCTTGAAAGTGCATTGTATTTTAAATAGTTATAGAATTTTTAGCATTAGCAGCTATTTATTTGTTTAATTATATTTTCAATTTTATTTACGAACAAGAAAAAATCTCATTTATTTTGAAGCAACAGAAGAAATCTGGGATATTTCAGATAGAAGGAATTTTAATATAATAAGAATAAAGTAAGTACGGGTTCGAGTCCCGCCTGAGGTTCCGAATTTTGCGGCCATCACAGCACAACTACGGACAAGAAAAAGTGTTCTTTGTGTTCATCAAAACAACGCTAATTCCTTTTTTTTTCCATATTTTAACACCGTCAAGAATAGTACCATATTCCCACAATGATGAGTCAATCACAAAACATAGAACCTCAGTAGAAACTCAAAACAACATTTGACAGATGTACTACCATACTACCAATTGCACTGGTCACCGTTCAACATCACTCAGTGTTTCATTTAACAATGAAACGATACCTCTCCGTAATGTAGTAGCGCAATGGATTACGGTAGTATTCCACGTATGTTCTCCCTGGTTCAACGACACGTTGAGGTGTTTTTATTTTATATTTTAGTTCCTAATTGAAAACTATATTTATCTACACAACACATCAGTAAACGTTTCTTCTCTTGATGAACAACAACGTTTGATTTTTAATTGTTCATCAAGAGTTATTTTTAGCAATATTAATCGATTCCAGTTTGGATTTGAGAAAGAAAAAATTGAAGCTTATGCTGATTAACAAAATCAGAAATTTACCCTCAGGTTTATTTTATGAGGTCAAATTGCTATTATACTCAATAATGTTATCTATATATTGCTTAAAAAATAACGAATATGAAAAACTGAAAAAATTTGATCAGATCAAAAATATGAGGTCTGAAAGTATAAATTCGAGGTATTCGATGAATTCGCCTTGGATAATAGTACAGTAGGAGGATTATCAAGTTATATGAGGAGGGTTAATATTATAAGGGAAAGAGGAAAAGAGTAGGCCCTCAATTAAATTCGATTTTTGGTCGTCTGAATTTTCAAGTAAGAGGAAAAATCGTGTGAAAGTCAGTTAACTTTGCCGACAGCCAAATATTCAATTAGAATTTCATATAATACATTTAAAGCTGACAGGAATAAAAAAAAATTTAGCTTAATTTTTGCAATATTTTTTTTACAATTCAATTATTATTTTATGATTGTTATATTAAAAAACGTGTAGATCAATGACTGGAGGTATGGAAGTGATACAAAGTTCAAATCTACCATCAAGCATGTGAGGTTTTCACGTTTTGAGGTCGATGGATTGATACCAAAATAATCACGAAGCATAAAAAGCACTGAGTTAGTACAGATTGGCCATCATAATTTACAAAATTTTCTATACAAAATTGAAAACAGTAAATAAATATCTTTAATCATTCTAAATATCCTATATTTATCGTAAAAATGAAGTATGGAATTCTGTAATAGCTGGAAGCATCGTAGTTAACGGGCCTACTATTGAGTCAAATTCAAAGTAGTTCCAGTTTAAACACCTCCATGATATCATGAGGTAAACGAATATTGATCCTCCACACGAAAATCATGACAGTACTAACCCTTCATCCTGGAAGTGAGGTCATAAGAGGTATTGGCTAAAATAGAAAAAACGTTTTTTTTTCTCCTCTTTAAGCTTTTCCTATCACAAAGCTATATTCCTTAATAAGTGAAAAATGAGAAATTTATATATGTAAGATTTTCGTCTCTAGCAAATTGTGGCGTAATATAAATCGTATCTTTGTTGAAATTTATAAAAAAAAATTCATAATAAAACTGAATTTATAATTTTATACGACAAAGCAGATTATAAATGCGCAAGATGCGTTCTTTTTTCACTCATTTAACCTCAAAATTGATTCTTCTTTATCTTTAATCTTCCGTACGACTCTTCCTTCTCAGCTCTTATTCCTCATGAGTCTCTGATCTCAATTATCAAATTATTATCTGATCAACTATCACTATGTAATTATTCGCCGCTGGCACTCAACGATACCAACAAAGGTAAATACCTTAATAAAAAAGAATCATAATTGTTTACAATTTCAGTTATTTGTCGTTTCTTTATATAAATGTAAATTTAAGCTTCAAAGTTATTTTTTATAAACAGACAAATTTTGTCCCATCTTAAATACAGGTGCTCCTCCTACTTCTTTTCTATATTTAAAATTATTACTGAAAAAAATCGGGCTATAATTTGAAAAATGCCTCAATGTGGTGATCTACTGATCGTATAGAGTCACATTCTATAATATTCAAAAAGTTGTAATATTTAATATAATATTTAGAGAAGATAATAAAACATGTGTGACTTTTCATCGAGTCTACTTGAAAATATGATAAGCGACACGGATGACTCAAACCTCAATGAGTTACATTTTCTTGCTATTCATTGCTTACTTCATTTATAAGCTTCTCGTTGTAAACTCAATGATCTCAAGAAATCTCTCTTAACGTTGCTTCATACAACGGCAAATGAAAAATTCTTCAGAATAAAAAGAAACCGTAGCATTAATCAATCAATATTTTATTAAAATGATGAGATAATTATAAGCTCCCGCTAAGATAAGTAAATAAATAAATACAGTACCACGAATTGATCTATTTTATAAATTTTATTCAATAAAAATCGACAATTATCTTCTGGTGACGTGAAATTTAGCAGCTTCCGTTTTTTTTCTGATACGTCTTATACTCGAAAAAAATTCAACGCTACAAAACGTCAAACAACAACAAAAATAGTTTTTGTAGCGTTATTGCGTCATAATGTACCTCACATCATTAGAACTCAATGCTTTTAACTTGTTTTCTCTTTTTTTTTGCATTATTTATTTGATTCCATATGAAGTATGACGTCAATGGCTATAAGAATCACAATGGTTTTTCTTAATAAATAAACAAGATAAACAACTTGTTTATAGTGAATAGCTGGTCAAAACGATATCATTTCCGTTCGTCGGCCAGTAGTACACATCGGATCAGATTCACATCGGAGCATCGTAAAATTTAATTCAATATTCTGACAGAATAAACAACTTTTAGCAAATATGTAAACAATAACAGAGATCTTTAAGTAAATATTTGAGCAAAGAGAAGTCTACTGAAGTCATCAGATCGTATGGAGGAATTGAGGAAAAATGATCAGATAAAGTTTTTTTTATGTATAATAATGAATAGTTTTCTTGAAAGAAGAGATTGAGGTAGAAACGAAAACACTGATAAAGAGAGAAAGAAAGGAGGAAGAACAATATGAGATCACAAAAACACTCCAAAATGAGGTATTAGACTAAACATACTTAATATGAGGAAAATCTCAATTTTTGTTACAAAGTCAGAATAAAAAAGTCAAGCTAGAAGAGATTTATGAGTACAATCAACTAATTGACCTCAAACTAATTGGTTAATTTTTGATGTTTTATTTCTAAGAAGTTTAGTAAACGACTTTTTTTTTAAACCAATAGATCAAATAAGAAAGTTCGTTTGATAAATCGATTATTTTTATACGATTTCGATTGGCCGTTTGTTCATTAAATCGATAAAAATCTAGGTAGCCACTTGGGTAACCTGTTTTTTTTTTCCTCAAATATATTCGCTGCTTTTTTTCCCCTCAATACTTCAATTAGAACTATCACTTACTCACATGACCCTCATCTACTCCCTCCATTCGTAAATTGAATATTCTTTTTTTTCTCTCATTATGACTCAACTTTTTCATTCGTACATTTCCTGCTTGCATTCGGCAAAATCTTAATGAAAATCACATTATCGTAGAATTTCTTAATAGAATTTTTTTACTCATTTAAAAACGTATTTCTAGTAATTTATAAATATCGTAAGAATAAGAAAAAAAACAATAACAACAACAACAGTAAGTCAACGTGAAGAAAAAGAAAAAGGATTAATCTTTGATCAGTTCTTTAATAAAAATGAGAGACGTGAGTAAACAAATCTAAACAAAAAAAATTTAGAATCGGTAGTGACGATGATGACGTATGTAAGCCAATCCTATGACTTTGATTTCAAAATCGCCAAAAAGTTATTTAAATCCTCAAAATGCTGAGTTAATCATCACAAAACTCGAAGCCTCTCAATCGGAGTTCAAGCTGGTGTCTTGAGGATTTCCGGTGTGATGGTTTAAAAGGTGTCAGAAATTTCGGTTAAAAAGTGAATTTCTTTCTTTATAACAATGATTACAATACTAAAATGAAAGAAGAACCATTTATGCTTATGAGGTAAGTAAGTTCCATATGAGTGAAATGTTTGTAATAGAACATTTTCAGAACTACTCTTGATATTCGCAACATTCGACATCAAACACTAAACAAATTGACGCATGTCGTTGTACTGCTACTCAACTTGACTCGAATGTTATAGGAACATTCAGAGAACATCCTAATCCAATGAATTCACCACATATCTATCAACGTATTCGTTTATGTTGTTAACGTTGTTTATGTAAGTGTGAACAACATCAATCAAATAAACAAGTAGTAGAACAAGTAAAAAGTAGAAACAAAACAATCGACGACAGCACAGAAGTACTTTTACACATCGTTTATCATCTTCAGACATGTAGACAATCTTCAGGATAAAAAAATGAAGAAGATAATAGAAAATTTAAGAGCTTCTAAAGAATGATAATCATCTTCAGATATGTAGACAATCTTCATGATGCGTTTTCGAATGCTACTATAGGAGAGCCGAACAAGCTTTCAGTATGAAGAAAACTATTGAATTACATGATAGTAGATTAAGTTATTCTCACACATCCACTAGTAATTTCATTATAAAACACCCTCACTTGTCATCACTCACTCATACAAACACTCACCCTCAACCCACACATATCACTAAACTACTAACCAAAGAACATTACTTTTTAACGAAAATGTCGGGAGATATTCAGAATAGGACGGATATCATATGTGAGGAATCAGATAACATCGAGATCAACTTTTTTGCCTCCTTACCTCTTTCTAGTTCACCTCTCCTTTTTTTATGCCTACTAATAACGTCAACAATAACAGTAGCTTTATTTATCAACTACAGTATATATGCTACAGTAAGCATTTTTGTTGTAAATGTAGTGCTAGATGGTACTCAATTTTTTATTTGATCTACATTTATAAATAGTAAAAATTAAATAGCCAACTACAGCCTTTTCAGAATCTTAGCATATTAATTACTTTTATTTTATTACTAAATTTTTATAGCACAAAAAAAAGACTCTTAATATCCGCGAGTCACTTCAAATTTTACAATAGGTATTGTTAAGAGGAATTATTACAAAACAGAACCATTAGATAAGAAATGAGAGGTATCGTTGGAGGATTGAAGGATTTTATGTGCTATCCTCACAAATTGAAAAGCTTCTAACTAGAGTCATGAAGAAAAAAAGCCTATCGACTGGCCAGCTAACAATTTTCCCCACGGATTTCTATTCATACTGACGGAACAGAGGAAAAAACCTAACAACTAGTGAATGTGAGTTAGTGCTAAATGAACTGAACGACGTCATTTCAAAAAAAAAACTTCATAAATCGAAATAATTTCAAAAGAAGGAATCTTCTAGTTCTTTTTAGTTACTATTTTTCCAAACTCTATAAATTACTCTATATAAATTGCCGCATAAATAAGTTAATCATAAGACTCGTAGCTACCTCAAGCGGGAGTAAAACTCCTACCTCGCAAAATTCTCATTAGATATGTATCATATAATTTAGATCTAAAGCAGTTTATTTTTTTGCTAATCAGTCAATGTAATGAATGTCCTAGTTTCTACTAATATCAATTATTTTGCGTGAAATTAGAATGAAATTTCGGGAAGTCTAAAATTGAGGACGTACGAAATTAGCATATTAATTATGATGAAATCCTACCGTGGCAAAAATAGACTTAGTATGGGAGGAAAAAGCTTCAAATATTCTAAAACAATAAAACCAATTCTACGACGAATACTAAGATAGAAGTACGATGTGAGTTGTTGTGAGGTGAATCGTTCATGCAAATGAAAAACCAAACCAAAAAGATGACGAAGTGCATGAGTGCCTATGGCAAGTAAATATGAAAACTTATTAAGAAACCAACTATTAATTGACTCAAAGATTTGAAGTATTTCTGTAGAGTAGCGAGGTCAAATGCTCTACATTACGACTAGTTATAGATCAATTGGGATCGATCGGAGGAAAGTATAAAGTGTAAATCGGTAAATTGAAAACAAACCGAAACGATAAAATTCTAAATGTTTATATGATGTGCGAAGGTAGAGAATAACTTAACGATAAACATGCCGATAAACAACACCTTCTACATCCGCCCATTTTCCTTTCTACCCTAGTCGTTAACAGTTTGCCCTATTCGGTGTTGACCATATGAGAAGAAAGAAGAAGTTGAAGAAGATGAAATACACGACGATGAAAACGAAGAAGGCGAAGAAGACGTCGACGAAAACAACTCAATCGGAGGAAAAGCTTCTAATAGGAATAAAAGACGAATGTTCACATCAATCAACTTCAACTAATCCAAAAAAAATCTACAAAATACATTAACCTCATCTGTCATTTATATACATGATGAGATAATAAAATCTTAGAACTCTTCCTGAGAAAATGCGCTGCATGAGGGTAAGAAAATTTTCCTCTGTAAAACTATTAGCTTAAAGCTGCTGTTTGTACCTCAAATCATCATTACGAATCTGCTGTTTGGACCTCAGTCAAAAACAGCATCACAGAACTTTTGAGCAAATTTTTTTTCAAGTTTTTTCTTTATCTTGAGAATTTCTTAATTGAGGACAATTCAAATGAAAATGAAACCACTGAAATCAGAGCACGTTCACTGGAAAAATTCTCAAAGGAATTTGAAAATTAATTTTTGAATATTTCTAAAAATAAAAAGCGTTAATTGGCTTTAAATTCACCATTAAAAAAATATATGATTTGAACAAAAAATAACTTTCATGGAAAATTTTTTCAATTCCAACAACAAATGAAAATGTTCCTCAATGTCGAACAATAAGGTGCAGCTTAGAACTCATTATGAAATTGAGTTAATCAAGCTAAGAGAGTCAGAGCAAACACGGGATTCATATGTTCCTCAAAGATGCCGATTTGATTTGCACGCTACGCCACGATGAAGCCGAACAAGCTAATTGGTAGATATAATATGATCATTACCGATCAATTAAAACTATACCGTAATCTCGTGTTGAAAAATATGACATCGTAGTAGTTCAAAAATGGGAAAAAAAACAAATAATTTGTATAATTGTGATTTGAGGAAAATTACTTTCTTCCTCTACAAAAAATCCGTAAGAGTTTGTGCTTAATTTGTAAAGAAACATACAACTAACGAATATTTCAATTAACAAAAACTTATTACTGCTTAACAGATGTCACGTAGCGCAGTGGTAAGAGGTTGGTGAGATATGAGTGCTTGAATACGGTAGAAGTGAGTTCAAGTCATGGACAACGAATCCTTCCACGTTTTACACTTAAGGATCGATGAATTGGTATATGAATAGTCGGCGAAGGTACACAACACTGTCTTTATAACAGGTTGTTGCTTTGAAGCTATTGTATAAACTTTATGAGGATAACGAATGAATCTTATCCTTTATATTGGAACAACGTTATCACAATGCCTCTAAAAAAAAGAGGAAAAGAGAATTAACGACGAATACAGTAGCTCGAATTAATACTAATGTTTTAAACTTAGGAGGTATTCGTTCAAAACACCTAAGTTTTAAAATTTTATGAAAAGAAGTTGAGCTATTTAAATCAGTTGTCGTCAAAAAGTCTTACGATATACGGTAGTGATTGATTGGATCGACATCACTTTCGAAGACTGATCTACACGCAGCTTTCTTATTCTCTCCGCCTCTGAATAGTTTCATACTTTGTTTTCTATTTTCAAATAGATTAATTTCGTTTTTTTACGACATCATGAGTTACGTTTACTTATACGATAACAAAACAATTAAAAATAAACAGCTATAAAACGCTTAATTGTAGTTGATAAGTTTTTTCGCTTAGCATTTACCCCCCGGCGTCGACATTTAATTAGACGCCATCATCTTTATATTGAAGCTTAAGCAATAGTATAGTTCAATTTAAGCTTATCGCTTTTTTTTTCCTCGATTTGCTGACCATCCAGCTTTGAAAATCAATCAGATGTATTCAAATTGAATTAGTTGAGGGAAAAAAAAATTCACTTATTCCAATATCGATTCTATTCTGAAGCACAAACGACTGCAACGACTTATTTAATAAAACGACGGAAGAATCTTCTAGATTTTCGTTCAACATTCGTTTAATATTGGTATAAATTTTATTTTTGAACAAAAACAAAAAAAAATATTTTAACGATAAGCTTAATATTTGTAAAGTATAAGCTTTACGTAATGAAGATAGCTATTGATTTTATGCATGGAATTACAAATACATGAAATCACATACCTTCTTTGCCAATCAGTATCAATTCTGAACATTAACATTATCGTTATTAAATTTTTCATAAGGATTTTTCCTTCCAGTAAACTTATGACGTCGTTAGAATACTAATATTTCTTGAGTAAAAATATTAGAAATAGAAAGCATATTAATATTTTTAAAGGTGAAAAACGATAGCTATAAAAAAAGATCAAAAAACCCAAAAATAATTAGAAGGTTAGGTCCTGAATAATGCTGAATCAACCATATAACTTGAAGCCTCAGGTGTGATTTGAAACAGCATGCTACATATGTCAAATCTGAATGTACTACCAATTACACTATAGAGATCCTTGTTAATGACTAGCTTGATTAGTTAAAAATAAATAATTCCTAATAAAAAACAATAATGTTAACGATGTTCTATTTTGTTAAGACGTCATCAATTCAATAGAAATACATTTAAATATATGAAGGCGTTTTGGCATCAACAATAATGACTCAAAATTGAAATCTCTCTTTTTTCATGAAATCAGATCAAACAGTCTCTCTAACGAGTTCAGAACAGCTTCATCAATAGCAAGCTGAGTGAAATAATTGAAAACCGGTCAATATCGACCTCAAATACTCACAAAGAATGTGATATATTACTATACTAATAGCAACACAACGTATTGATTTTCACTTCAGACCAATCGATTCGTATGTTTCTAACTGCTGCACGACGAGCACATTATTCACTAGTCATAATTTGTACTTTTATTTTGAAATTATTCCAATTGTTTTATTATTATGCAACATAATCACACCATCTGTGGTTATGCTAAGTTGGCCGCTAAACTCGATGCCTCAGGCGGGACTCGAACCCGTACTTACAGATGTCCGGTCTGCCGTTTCTGCCGTGTTGATCCATTACACATTATTTATTGTTATGTTGAGTGTATAGGAAATAATTAGTACTGCAAAAATAATCAAACGTGAATAAAATTTTTTTCTTTTTGATGTTTTGCAAACGATCTAGAATTTATATGTAAACAAATTTGGATGGTAAAAAAGGCTTATTATAAATAATAAATAAATAATTATTCCCAAAGGTTTATTTCAGATATACGTAAACAGTTCAAAGCAAAAAAGACTCTTGAATCACTTCTACTAGTTTTTTTTTATTTATCTGAATTTGTTTGTATGAGTTAGAATAAACAATGATGACCTCAAAGAGGTACAATTTAATAGTCACCCATAATAGTTATTTCATTTATACTTATGAAGCATTTGAAGCTGTGAATGCAAATAACTTTATTGTTATTTTTTTCATCACTAAAAATAAACAAAAACAATGTAGCATCAAAAATCATCATGAAGAAATTAATTTTTGAGGAAAAGATAACAGATAGATGTGGCATAATATGTTTATAATAACGAGGAAAAAAACTCATTTTTTAACTCACGAATGAAAAGAGGTCTTGTAGAAGGATAATTTCTACTGTAACAGAAAAATCATTCCATTCCATGAATAATTTTATTTATAGAAATTTAATTACATTTACATTGTTAACTAATAAAACTATTAGCTCCTTATTTGAAAGTAAAAAGTGAAAAAAAAAGAGACAAGAAAAAAATTTGTTATAATGTTGAAGAAATTGTCAACTTGTCAAAAATAATTAGAAGAAATGATGTAATTTAGAAAAAAAACGATGGCTTTTAGTTTAGGCTTAACTTCTTCGAATCACTCAATGATTTTACATGATAATTCAATGAACAGATTGAAGTACGAGGTATGAGTCTAATTGATCTGCTACAGAATGAGGTATCTCGTATTTGAGTCTATGTGATCTCCTCGTGAACTACTATGATACTTAAATGTGTTTTAATCAGAATTCGTGTGAATTTTTTGTATGCTCTACTGAGAAAAACGATTTCTTAATGAATTCAATAGAAGCTGAAATGCTTTTATCGATGAATATTTAATTATTTGTTAGAGCTAAATAGTGAACAAATACGCTCAATAGAGATGATGACCAGAAATCATCACTGACACGACAATCATTACATCACCAAAATATCCACTCCCCCTCATGAGGGACTCATATGAGGGACAGATTGCAGTAATGGGCCAGTTATTATCAACTATAACTGTTAAATCATTTAATGATATTTACTATTAGCGAATAAGTATAAAACCATATTGAAAAGGTGATGTGTTTACAATAAATTGAGGATATTTACCTCATCGTGTCTCGATTTCGAAATAATTTGTCAATTTTGAGTCACCTACAACCAGACATATTCGTACATAACAACAATATAAACACATATATACACGCCTCGTAGCGCAATTATTGGATGGGTCCTAAGCGGAAAGTTCACGCAGGATACGATATTAGGTATTCATTACTACTGCATTAAATGAATAACATAGAAACAATAACAATAAAGGACAACACTAAGAAGAATCAACGTGAAAATGAATGGCTTTGCTTTTTTTTTCGTTCCATTTCATTTTTATTCTGAATATTTAATAATTTCAGTTTTAACATAAAAGAATATTTATCAATACGTATAGAACTCATCGACCTCAAAAATCATATCGAAATGTATGCAGTGGGAGCTTATCACTTTTTATACGGTAACAAAACTAGATCACGCTGCTTGAACTCCTTCGAATTTATCGATTTATAATCATATTGATAATTAGTCACTATGATCTACAAAATAAATACATGAATAGATACAATAGAACAGGTTATTATAATCAATAAATGATAATAATATTAATGAGAAAGGTTAGAGATGCGGATTTTTAAAAGTCGATCTGAAAAAGTGCACTAAAACGCATGAGCCATATTTGGACCACACCACTTCCGATATCTACGGTCGTTTTATTGATTCAAAATAGTCGACATAAACCCGCCTAATATTAATTAGTGATCGAAGATTACAATTTGATAAGATAAGCTTTGACGTTGATCGACTTTTATGGGATACGCAACACATTCGTCCTCAATCGTGATATCGTGAAGTTGTTGAGAAGTGAGCGTCATTCAACTTGCGGTAACAAATCTCTATTATGCTAATGATGTTAATGTTATTGAACTTCTACGATATTTCATCAGTTTACGATTGGCGGAGGAATGTCTCGGATCTGATAGACTGAGGTCGAAGTCAAACTGCCGTTTACTCAGCGATGTGACTATTAAATTGAATACTCTAAGTGAAGTGAAGAAATTATGTTTGAAGGATATTCGATACCGCCCATGCTAAAGTGATGAAGAAAAAACGCTTCTGATCACAAAAGTTTTCTCGTCTTATTTATTTTCCACTCAAATGAAATGAGTTCCTCAAATACCTTTCTTTCTCTCGTCACATTATCTAGTGGATAGCTTTGAAGTGCTTAAAGACTGAGGAGATAAGGAAAAACCTTGCTGAATCAAACGAAATAAGAATTAATCGATGATTCATAAAGACAATACAAATGTTTCTGCAAAGAATAAATTTAGTACTAATGTAATGGATTAGATGCATTGACGTCATTAAGCCGGATTACGCTGACAAACACTTTGAAAAATAACCTCTCTTATGTTACTCACAACGGTGCACATTTTGAGTGGTGAGGTGTATTGACACGATGTCAACGATGTTATGAAGAATATCTACGATATATTAATAAAAAAGAATGCTAGAGTAACTCCATGAAGAATTGCCTCATAGATTCACTACAGTAGTCATCGACATCACATCAACTAATCAAACTCGTTTGTGACTTGCAATTGAATTCACCTCATAACTAAACTCAAAAACTTAACTCAATCAGCAGACAACAAATACAAATATGTCGTTTCGATGGAATAAAACTTAACATATATTTCTAGAAATTGTAACATACTATTGAAAAAAAAAGCACACACACACACAAAAAAACAGCAAGCTTGCGATACACAATTGATTTTATTTAGGATGACAAACAAGTAGATCGTCGTTTAAAAATTTCGATCGATAAAAATAATAATGATTTCATGAGAATCACCTAGGTCGATGAGTTTTTTAACGTCCTCTTCAGGAAATGAAAACTCAACGGATCTGCTAACAAATGCCAATGCACAACGATAATCTAAAAAATAAAGAGGTAAAACCTCAAAAAAACCTGAAACTCAGTGACGTAATTGATGACCATTAGAGGAGTCATTTGAATAGAAATTAAACGAATTCCTTTATATGAGGAGAAGAGAACTTGCCCTTATAGTACGAAGCCAATTATGCAAATGAAAAGGTAAAGGAACTGCATATCACACTGTTTAGAATAATAGGAAATTTCGCATTCAAAAAATCACATAATATGCAATGTTTTCTTGTAGAATGAAAAAAGTTTGAGAAAAACCGACGTTATCTTTTCACATGAGTTATTTAGAGAACCTCAAAAACGCTTAAGCGCAGCTATTTTCACCCATAGCATGATTTTTTTCCAAACATTTTCATCGCATTTATGAGGAATTCCACAACACTCCACAATGAGGTATTTCTATATAAAAAACTTCTGAGGGAATCCTTTCTTTTACTAATGAACCATCGTAACCAGAATCCTAACAATACCGAATATACCTATGAGGACACGATATTCATAAAATATAACTTCCCTAATTCTTTGGTTAACATGGAACGTTTATAAAAATCGTAAGCATAACTAAATAGATTAGCATAATATGAAGCTAATGTCGTCATTTGGTCGCCATATAACTGAGTACTCAACGAGTTCCGACCAAAGATTAAGGAGTTTCATTCTAAACGACACGCTTCGAGACATTTGTCATCATCTTCAATACATTTTTAATCTATAATTTATTCAGTTGTATACGATGGAAAGTACTAGTAATAAATCAGATTTAGATTGATTCCATCATCGAAATAAGCAAATCGCCGCAACGAACAAATGCAGAAGACTAAAAAAGCAATATTGATCAAATTAAGAACTAAGAATATAAGTGATATATAGGATTATATAAAACATTTTACCAAAAGAAGTCATCGATGTTTCAAAGGAGTCCTGAAGCGATTTGACATATCGTAATTATACCATGGTTTTTCTCATTTTTGTAAACACAGAGAGTAATGACTTCTTTGGTGTAAATACATCACACAATAACATTGTAGCTTTGAAAAGACGTTATGTTTGCTTTAAGTATTGTTGTAGAGAATACTATGTCGAGTAATCTCTACTTTATCACCCAAATTACATGCAAAGTAAAAACATATTAATTATTATATTAATTTGTGGTTTATGAGTCATCGTATCGAAACTTAGAAATGGTGGAGGTAAACGAAAGTGCAAATGTCCTGATTCATAAAAGGTCATAATTTCGACATGCCTCTGGAAAGGATCATAAAGGGCATAATTTCGAAAATATTTCTGGAAATGAACTTAACTGCCTATCATAGCTGACTACAATTAAAAGGACATTATTTCCTCATACCGAAGTCTCCGCCTCCTCCCTATATAAGCAGTTACGGTAAACATCTCCTCCATTGTCTCACTCATGGCTCAACCCAATCTTCTTCCACCTTTGCTATTGAACTGGTTATCGTTATATCATTATATTATAAATCTCGTAGAATTGTTAGTGTTAATCCTATTGCGTTAGTTCTCGATTTATCGTTGTTGTAATCGTGATGTAGTATTTTGTGTATTATTTGAATAAAGGTTTAATTACCCAAGTTTGAGGTGCCATTACACCAGTTCGAGGCGAGCAGTACAAAAAGACCAGCGTGGCAAACTACTTACGGCGAGCGTTAAGATATTCACTGCTATTGACACCACTACGATCGGCGCATCGGCCACTACACAACTTCTAGTGCATTGGCGAAGCGTCCACTACAATTGTAAAATTTTTCTGATTGATTATATACCTCTATGAGGGAACAATCCATCTATGAGCAAGTAACCAACTGTCACTGGTCCCAGAAATGAGGGGTCTCTCTTGTTTTTTGTTTTTCAATTTTCTAAAAATCAATTGTAAATGAATATTGTAAAAATAATTGTGCCATATAATTGATCAGTCTCACAGAAATCAATAATTTTTTTTGCTTAGTCGATTTTCATCCTTGTGTATCGCGTTCTACTGGAACTCATGCCATAAAGGATTAAGAGGTATTAAGAGAATTTAAAGTTGTTCAAAAAAAAAATGGTGAATATCAGAGATCAGAATAGAAAATGATCAAGATAATGTAGTTTTTTCTTACTTCTACTTCATAATAATCAGAAAAAATATCAAATAATCATTATTCATTCTTGATAAACTTATGAATACCTCATCGACTACATACACATAATGAACAATGCACTATAATAATATACATAACAAAAAGAAAACAATAAACAACAATAAAAATAATCATAATGCTAGCAATGAAACAAGGACGATATTGTTTCGAATTTTGGAACGATATATGCTTAGAATGAAAACAATGAACTATCGTCTTGTACTGGAATTTCTACATTAATCTAATATGCAGCTTTGAATATTTGTTACACCTGTTGAATTCTTACACTTCGAGCAAAATATCCACTTGAGTCTACAGTCCGGTCGGGATTAACTTTTCCTTGTACGAATCACAGAGTGATACGGGTGCTAAAATACCATACACGCGAGTTCGAACCCACCTTCGAAAAGCCCTAAAAAGGGATTATGATGTTCAACCACTCCATAGAGCAAGAAGAGCTCATTTGACTATTCTTGCATGATATAGGGAGAAATGGAAGTTTTATTGGTGCCTGCTCGATACAATGATCAAAGCGAATCCAGGTGATATATCCGTTAGAACAGTAATTCAATATTCGAAAATCATCGATGAGTTTGACTCGAATGGCAATGATGCTGCTATATATGGTATCTTGAATACATAATGATTTGAAAGAGATGAGTGTAGAACTAAGGAATGTTTACTACATGAAGAACAATTCTATCCCAGCTGTTTCATTTGAATTTAAAATAAACAGTGTTTTTCGATCAGTTTATCAATAGTATACACTTATAATTGAAACTCAACATACAAGTACAATTCAAAACTAATATTACAGTACACCAAAAGAGGTAATCATGTATCTCATTGAAATATCTATCACTAACAAAAAAATTACAAATAAAAAAACAAGATGTTAAAGGCTAAGAAGTAATAATAATCCAACAGGAACAATTAGAGTATAAAAATGAAAGAATCATTACAAGAAACTAGCACATTGAACGACATTCATAGTGACATTTTAATATTTCATCTGTATATAAATCAACGAAAACCAACAAGAAACAAATATACCCGAGTTTTCATCAGAGGGGAATATTCTTAATTTTAAAAATAACATATTTCCTAATTATCATCAAAAAATAGAATATAAGCACTAGAAAGACAGAATTCTTAATAAATTCTTCTCTATAAAACTAAATGCCTAACACGGCCAGATCCGAATTCCCATATCTTTTTTTTAGATCCTTGATTACTTCTTTGCTAATTTTTCGAGCAAGACTGAAACAAAAACGTAGAAAAAAGCATAACATTAGAACAGAATACGAAAAAATTACACTATATAAAAGTATAAGAAAGCATATATATATATATATATATATATATATATATATATA
>KN716608.1:59437-105196 GCA_000816705.1 Dictyocaulus viviparus
AAACTAAATGCCTAACACGGCCAGATCCGAATTCCCATATCTTTTTTTTAGATCCTTGATTACTTCTTTGCTAATTTTTCGAGCAAGACTGAAACAAAAACGTAGAAAAAAGCATAACATTAGAACAGAATACGAAAAAATTACACTATATAAAAGTATAAGAAAGCATATATATATATAATTATATGCGGATGCAGTGGTGTAGGTGCCCACGAAGCCCGCCAACCTTCCAGAATCGGTAAATTGGTACCAGAGAAATTTGGATAAGATAAATAGCACAGATTTAGTTAAGACTGGTCAACTCGAGCCAGCCACTGTACAGATCAAAGTCGCATTTAACCACTTTCACGATATGACGTTTAACAGGAATTCGTAGGCAATAGGGAATGGTCCGGCAATAGGGAATGGTCAACACCACGGCTTATCTTATCTAGCTTATGCAAATGAATATATATATTTAAAAAGCTTATGCATGCATATGTAAAAATAAGTAAATGAGGGAACATATATATACATATATATATATATATATGAAGGCATAAATTGAAAGAAACATAATACCGAATAGTTGAGTCATTTTGATCTTCAGTGATATTCATGGACTCTCTATTACCATCAGCCAAGTGATCTAATTTGCGTTCTGCCTGTCCTGTAATGAAACAGTCTATTTCGATTTCCTATTAAGCTGCATTTAACCATAAATTCATTATAAAAGTCACTGCTCAAAACAGAATTCAAGATTCTTAGTGTAATGAATTATTTGAAGTACAATACTTCATTAGAACGTAATTCTATGCTTGATAATTACCAAATGTCCGTATTTTTGATGAAATTTTCTTTGATGTCAATGGAGTTGAGGGAAGAACTGGTCGCCTCGTACAAAAAGAATGACAAGATTGATACTGCTTCCGACGTTTCTAAATCGATAACTTGCTAAATGAAATTTAGAAAACAAAAAGTCCATAGTTAAAACTGTAAATAAAACCATCCTATATATATACATATATATATATATATATATATTGGTATCTTTAGCCAGGACAAAGTACGATCACCTTCAACAAATCAATAGGCAGAAGATAACCGGGGCTTCGATGTTGGATTTGAATTAGCGGCTGTCGTAATCGTGTAGGTTGTGGAGTGGAAAACGGCTTCTGTTTTGACTTCACAGTATTACGCCAAGAGCACTGCGTTTCGAACGCAGACTAAACGTTTTCATCTTATAAATTTTATTCAATGATACATACTTGCAGAAAAAAAAGCTTGATAAGTTTAAAATCATACGAAAAACTAAATATGATACATATTTGTTATAAAGATTTTTGAAGTTGACAATCTCGAAACCCCGACCTTTGACAACTTTTCTACAACAATCTCGTTAAAGTCGTCAACTGCGCGACGCAAACCAGAAACGGTTCTCTGCTGTAATTGACCAAAATTAGTACTACACTGACCAAATACATCAATATAAGTATATGACTTCCTTTAAAAATGAATCTGAGGGAGCGTGCTTTTGTCTTGAGCCATGGCTACTTATGTTTTAATGCTACAGCAGACGTATTACAACGAGAGAAAACTTGACTTTGAATATGAAAAGTTGCAAAGGTGTAGTACACAAAGCAGAAATTCTTGTAATACAGAAAACATATTTACGTGAACATTTGCCTAGTGGTATTCAATATTTGAAATCTAAATTCCTATTCAAGGCAGTCATAACAGCAGTGAATGGCAATGCGAATAATATTCATCAAAATCAAACTAGAAAAATTGCCCTATTCCGTTAATAATTTAGTAAAATAGAATAATTTTGAATACTTACTTCACAAACATTCACAATGTTCAATGCACTGTCGCAAAACGTATAGAGCATATCGCATAGTGATGTAGCAAAAGCCGAGGTATTCGATATTTGAAATGATCTAAATTCCTGTGTTTCAAATGGGATTGTCAAAGACAAAGGATTAAGAAGTAATGATTAACCCCTTCGAAACACTTACGATGATATTCTTGTCGTGAAAAGACGCACTAACTGCAACAAACGTCTGGCAGAAGCTCCCAACCTTAAAGAAAAAGTATACTTCGCTAGAGAAATACTTGTATTCATTTGAACTCTATGAAACCATAAGAACAAAAAAATTAGAACTCCATAAATCATTGAATTATATCCCCAACAATATTTTACTAGCATGTCTACAGTTGTGCTTTACCTATTACGATCCACTTTTTTTGACTCGATACGATCAACTTGAAGTCGTACCGCAAAGAGCAAGGATGCATCACGATTGTGCTCTGGTTCACAATGCCAAGTCATGAAATCAACTAAAAAGCAAGCAAAAATTAATACAAAAAAAGTGAAAATAAAATGCAAAAATAACCTGATGAGAGAAAGCTCTGTGACGAAGCATCCAATCCATGTGTCAGTTCCTCAAAAATGGAAACAATGGTGTCATCACATTTCGTTACACGATGAACTGGACTGTTCCCGTTCGAGTCCTAGATATAATATGCTTCCAAATGTATTGCATAGTTATAAATAGTATATAATGTTTCGCATAAAAGACATTTGTTCCATTTATGTATTTTGGTAAAAAGTTAAAAACCTTCCGTAATGTGCATCATTTGCCTATCACACTTGTGAAGAAGAACAATGTGACACAGTTTCAGTATTTACCAAGCAACGGGTGACCTAACTAATTTCTGAAGTTTCGAACAATAAAATCAATGAATACAGCTACCTAAACCAGCATCAGTATCTTCTAAACCTAATATTCTACTTACCACTGCTCAAAGTATCAAAATACATCAATTATTTGAGATATTGACCAAGGCTCTATTAGCAACAAACACGACTATCACATCTAATGCACACTAATGATATAACGTATCTTTAAATCGACAAATGTTACTTCCACCTTCACCTTATTCATTTGAGCCACCTCTTCTTCAACATCTACAGCCCATCGATCAAGAAAAACCTGTTCACTGAGCATCATTGAAAGGAATTCGTCCGTAATTTCATCCAATTCATTATCTGACCAAACGACCATCTGTGATATAGATCTATTATGTAGAAATATTGCAATAATGAAGCGATGTTTTAAATACTAGTGTTAAATACGCAACATAAGTAGACACAAAAGCGTGAGAATTAGATTCTGCCCTGCCGAATCTCTATAGAATAAAAGCCAAGCATAACAAAGTATAATTACAAGCACAGGATACTGCCTTCAAAAATTGTCAAATAAGAAAAATTTAAAACACGATTTATGGCAAAAATAATAGTTCGGAACAATTTTTTCACAGCAACATGGTGATTTTTCACAATTCTTTCACGTATTAGAATGACAATCAATAAAGCATTCTAATACACAACAAACATAACTTTACAACAAGTAAGTCATAAAACAGAAAACGTTTTATGCGATATTTAAAATACTGTGAAAATGTAAAATGAAGGCCTACTTGAGCAAAAATACATATATTAAATAACTACAGCAAAAATTAGCAATATTACGAGCGTCACGTTATCTTTTCTGTAAGACTAATAGTTGTGGGAAGAGGTTGTATCTCGGTATAACCCACACGCATTCCAACTCCTTCAGGAATATTTCGCTGTATGTACTCCAAAAATGTGCTTGCTGTACTTCCTGTCAAATTTCGTACCTACAAACAAAATAAAGAGGTTCAGAAAAACTACACAATGGTATATCTGCCATAAGAAAAAAAATAATGAATCTTCCATGTACCATTCCCCAACCTAAAATGATAGGCTAGAAATAAACAATCCCATCCATGTTCAAAATAGAAACTTACCTGAAATATTCTAATGTGTGTCCTAGTCTCGTAATGTAATTTATATTTTTTATGTGCAAATTTTGATCTAAGAGCAGGTTGTATCCATCGAACATATGGGAACACTTGAAAACGGCCACGTGTCAAATTTAAGTGTGTGCAGACGCTGTGAAAAATGGTGTAAAATATAGTACAAGGAGAATAAGTGGTTTGAATAGGTTATTAAGTTGATACTACAAAGCAAAGACATTAGATACTAAATAGAGTTTATATAAACACCAATAAAATTACTTATCTCAAGAAACTTTGTGTATGACTTCAACACTTCCGGATCATGTCCTCGATATTCTAACTCAATAGAGCTGGAATGTCGCCACAAATAAACATTTCACTAACATTAAAATAACAAATATTTGGAGTCGAAGTTGATAATAAGTGCAAAATTAAGTCAAATCACTGAACGAGTCCAAAGAACTCGATTTAGACAAGAGTGTATTACAACAGATACAAATATTTTTAGAAGCTGTCGTAATCATAGAAGATTCGAGCACAAAATATTCAACAAAGAGCTACTAACCTAAACAATTTGTCCGGCATCTCCGCTTCAAACGAAGATCCCATAATTGATGGCATAGTACGTGGAGCAGATCGTATCTAGAATAGAAATGAATTCATTATTCCTCAAAAAAAACCGAAAGATTAGCCTTTTCTACTTCAGACTGGTAGAGAAAAACGTTAACATTGGTTAAGTAAAAGCACTTACTCCACAAGACGATATTAAGATGAGACTATGAGCAGCCTTTTGTATCCCATTAAGAATCGGAATACGCATAAATATCTAAATCATTTATGCTCAAATACATGAATACAGCTTAGTTTCCTCAAATTATATATTTCAATATGTATAAACATATGTGATCATATATATAGAAAATGCGCTTGCATGATTAAAATTCGCTCCGTCGCTTGTATTTGAATCAAGCATTTTGAATAAGTGTTAGAATAACTGGTAGGATATATTTCTTTATAACAGTGCCTAGTTAGTTAGTATTTCGTCTCAATTATAAGGAATCGATGAATATTAGCTAACTATTTCATCTTATTTGTTTTTTAGTTCACTATTGTGCCGTTTTATATAGTGAGAAAAAAAAGAGGGAGACTGAAACATACAGTGGTAATTTGGTCTACGAAAAATAGATCTAATTACTTATTGACTTGTTCATTCATTCATGTTACAAAAAAAAACAAACGTGAACAAATTGGATGTGTTGCTTTTAACTCATGCCTAATTCAATCTTTAATGCTGATTCGTGTGAGAAATATTACTTCTTGATTTCAAAGCTATTCAACAACGTGTATGTTGTATTGGTACAAGTCATTATGTCTAGTTCTTATATAGATTGTTAATCCGAAGTCAATTATATGAACCATATTTTTAAATAACATTGTACAAATAGGAACACTTTCATTTTTATTGAAAAAAAGTGTTTCTAACTGATATCAAGACATGTTATCACATCTAACATATGCAACATTGAAGATCACAAAATGTCACTTGGCCTCCCAATTCGAGTCTTCGTTTATGGTACATTGAAGAGAGGAGAACCAAACGCAAATATAATCACTAACACTCCAGGACAGTATCGATTTATTAGCGAAGGACGAACGAAATTGCAGTATCCTCTCATTGTGGCTACTAAGTACAATATTCCTTTTGTTCTAAACGAACCAGGAAAAGGATATGTGAGTAACGAATCGTTGTAGGTTTCATAAAGTCCTACACGAAACGGTTAGCATATTAGATAGTTAAACAGTATAGATGGATTTGTCAATTATCATTAAGTTTATTGGAGATATTATACGACACTTAATAGTTTTTTTGTCATTAATACAAAAAGTATGAAAAGAACTGGTTTCCACCTTAATAATAAATAGTGTTCAGAAAATTGAAGGTGAAGTGTATGAAATCGATGATATAAAGCTGAGTATTCTCGACAGGCTTGAAGCATATCCCTCATTATACTGGCGGCAGAAGGAAAAGGTATTGTAAGCTTTTTAGAAGTTCAATGAACTCTATTACTGATAGTGCAGTTTGTCCTCACTAATAATTATTTTAAACTTTAAAACTTGTGTTTCAGTTAGTGAATTGATCGGTATCTAAGAAACCATCGTATTAAGGTCATTAGTTTACACAAAACTGAATTGGTTGTGTTGGAGAGTAGTTGGTGACACTTAACACGTAGCACCAGCACATAAAAAAAATAGGCTGATAAGACGAAATATTAAGACAAATGGGAAATGAATTTCAGTCATATTTGAAATTGTATCGTATCAGTTCGATGATTTCCTAGTGACCAATCAAAGTTATCGTAGTTCCAGAGATATCTAGGTAAGATAACTAGCACTGACTTGGTGTAGAGCGGTCAACTCAAGTTACTGTATAGGTCAGAGCAGGCTCGCATTCATCTACCTCCGCCATATCACGTTGAACGCGAAACCGTAGGCATTGGGGGATTGGTCAACACCGTGGCTCATCTTATCTTATATTGTTGTATCAATGCTATACCGCAAGAAATCAACTTTTTTTTGTGTATTGTTTGTAAAATCACAACTGCCATTCGTTAATACGCTCTGGTTGAAAGATCTATATTAGTACAGAGGCCTTGCTTCATTTGATAGGAATACTGGAAAGAATCGTCTGGAGTTAATAGTATATTTCTTCGCTAAGAACACATTTTCACTCTTCACACTATTTCACTTGCATTATTGCGTAATAGTATGGAAGACTGAACAATTTAGTCAAAAACTAAATTTGTTTGGTAGTAAGACCTTACTCTCTTACGACTTCTGAGCAATAACCGTTTACGAGTTTTAGAAGTGGAGTAGTAACATCGCGAAGATCGTTAAACACAGTAAATTTGCAGCACTCAGATTCGGTAGAGCAAAAGCTGTTGCGGAGATTTTAGAGTTTTCTTTGATGAATTTTGGATATATGTATTGCAAAAACCATTATCAATGATAAATTTTCCTTCAGAATGAAGTGTTTTAATGAAGTTTAGAGTGTAATAGTTGGAGTAGGATACACGTATTTAGTTGGATTCACGATTTCCAACACTCATCAGAAATGAACGTTGAGTAGAAGAAAAACAAATATTAATAATTGAAAATTTCATTAATATAACATCATGAAATTTAGATTACGCTACCAAATGGTGATGAAACAGTAGCTTGGATGTACTTGTTGCGAAAATGGCGATCGGATATTTACGAACTGGCAACACCAATGATGTCCAGTTATTCAAGTAAAGGTGCTCATGGTAGGGCATACGTGCCAAGGTGGGTAAACTTACACGACTAGTATTTTCTCAGTGAACAACGTATTGAGCCATGTGGACGAGAAACGGTAGTAGAGACCAGGTTTCCGTAGCTAATTATTTCATATCTTGAGAGGCTTAAATACTTCTTTATACCCTTAATGAGAATCGCAGTATAGATCTATACCTGTCTGGTAAATGAGCACTACATAGAGCTTTTAACTTCTGCATTATCATGGTATAAATTTGTCTTTCGACAGTTTTGTGATATACTTGGGAGGAAATGATGTATTTCTTGTTCTTTTTTTACCAACTCATAATTTGAAATTTACGAAGACCAAATGAAAAATATAAGTTTTCAATTGCGAAGCTATTTTTTTCGATTCATTATCCGCTAAAACAATTGCTCTAATTAAGTGGTTTTCGAGGTTAGTTGTAATCATTCGTTGAAACCATTGAACATTGACTGCACTACACTGGTCTTCTTCTTCAAAAAAAAAATTTTGCTGTGGTCTAAAACAAATATATGCAAAGAAGATTGTACCTCAATACATATTCACTTCCGATCTCATTTCGTAGTTCCATTAATCCTGTGCCTTACGAACATGGGCTGACATGTATTGACCGTAACTTTCAAATTGAATGTTTTTTGATTGCATTTTGTACAAAACGCGAAGAAAGTAACGTATAATCCTGATTCCAAATGAGCATTGGTTAAAATAAGATGCTAAGTCTACTTTTTGGACAAGTCTAACAACACTGCTTTCTAGTGACAGACTTTGGGGATCTAGACTACAGCTTGAATTCGCCTTAAATAGCTTTTTTTGTGTAGTTATGCAAATCTTCGTGCAACCATGACGTTAATTACCAATTGATTGCAGTACGGACGATGTGCACTAGAAAATATACTTTATGCAGTAGCTTGCCTGATTGGTCATCTAACGGTAAATACGTTGTAAGCCTTTGTCATGACAAAATGCGGTATAGATAGATGACTCTATTTCCGATAAGCCTTACAAAAGCAGTAAATACCTGGCTTTATTCATAATGAATAGCTTTCAATAACGTTGAATGGGAATGTCAACCCAACATCCACAACTTTAAAGGTAAAATACACCAGGATCTGTAACAATAGTGTAGAAGAGATTTGATATAACCAAGAAAAACCTAACAAAAAGCACATAGATTCCACATGATTAGAAACGCATCTTTCAGTACTTGTCTTTCAAATGTTTTATGTAGCACTTTATGAACCACATAAATCGTCACAATAAGTCGATGAGTTGACTAACATAATAGTTTCATGCTTATCATTACTTAGCTGTTCTTGAAAATTTGATTGAGTTGATCTCGCTTTCATCACATTCGAATCTAAACGGAATAGTATCCGTTGGACTTCCCTATTATTGACACTATTGCTTATACTACAACAGTAGGCATTACTTATAAACCACATTCAAATCCCAGCTTCCTGGGAGCTTCCATTAGATACTAGAGAATCTTGTGAACCCTGCTACTTGCATAATTAATTCTTAGCGCAAAAATCAACGTTCCAGAGACGTCCGAGCGAGAGAAATTTTACATGATGGCTACGACTTGTATGCCGACATCCTAGGCAGCTATCATAGTAACCTAACCACTGTAGCCTCGTCGCAGTTAAAAGCTTTAGAAGACATGAACCCTTCTTCGTAAATGTCAAAAATGATGATTTGTTACAGTGAAGATTGTCGAAATTACGAAGATTTGTGGCAATAAGGAACGTTCCCTTATGCACGAGTTCGACATGTCATTCCTACGCATAAGGTGTGACAATAGATTCTACCATTTATTAGACTCCTAACATGAACTGTGCAGGTACAATTGAACTACTATGAAATGAAATATAATTCAGCAAGATAGTAAACTCAAATGAATATCCCTTGGTAACAAACATCCACTCACTGTCAATGATGTGACCATCACGACTGCGAAAACAGGTACCCAATATAGATCTAACATTTAAATGGTCCATACGAAACAAAAAAAATGATCCGAAAATCAGAAAAGAAGTACTCGAATTACAATCATATGAATATACATCTGATACTTTGACATTTGCAAACGAAAAAACAAGGCAAACAACGCCACAGGGAAAACAGGATCTAATCAATATTTCAAAAAAATCAACCAATCAGTACAAAACAATGAGAACATTGAGGTCACGAAGACTTAAATAGACCGAGTAAATTGCGTCAAAACCAATTTTGGGAAAATTGGCTCAAAATCCACGCTTTTTTAGAGAACTTGACCTCGATAATAGAATAATGGGATGATTCATGACAAAAGAAAACGTTAATCATTGTTATGAAGGCGTAAAAAATGCAGATATGAATGACCCACGTTAAGTCGAAAATTCACAACAAAGAAAAGGGAATAGACCCAATGCTTTACAATGGGCTAATTTCTGTTTCTGAAGTGTGGTGGCACATATTTTCCTGGCTTAGGAGGATCAGGTTCTTTCTCACGCATAATTAATGAACTTTGTGCGGAATTCTGAGCATTGTACGCCGCAACAGCCTATAACAGTATTTATGCACAAATGAGACCGACCGATATATCAACTAATAGTTTTTCCTAGTTCTTACACTAAATGATACCAAAATAACCTTTATAGCGTTATCTCTTTCGCGAGCAGCACTTGGGGGAGGGCCCGAAGAAATATTCCAACGATTTGTACTCGATAGTGGACGACTTTCTGAGGTAGCACTTTGGTTGCCTCCGCTTTTCAACCTAAAAAGGGATTTATGTTGACGCTCATCTGCCTTCTTTTAAACGTAACGGATGAAACCAACCATCCACCCGATTTCGCCTCCTCTTTCTTGTCTTTCTCAATTTTACTGGCATCAGCGAGCGTTGGAAACATCTCATTATTCGATATATCAACTTTCTGAGCACCGCGCATCTGAATAATGATATCTAATAGCTAGATCGCGTCTATCAACAATAGTACGAATATGAATAAGCGTGGAGATTTCTTCCTTGTATTGCAAGAAATCTCTTTAGTCGGACGCAAAAATATGAAATATTAGATTGTTCCAAAATTTATGTTGGATACCTACTTGTGCTTGTCTCTGGGCCGGTATTACATAGGCAGTCTTGGCTTTAAATGTCGCGAAATGGTCATCATTCTGATGATCCTCCTCTTTCTTCTAAAACACACTATTAGAAAACAAGCTTTATGATCAACAGTAAAATAACAATGGAAGCCTCTTACTTCCAATTGTCCCCATGTCCTGATAGACTCTGTATGAACTTTCTGGTCGTCATCATCCACGTTGTCTTCCTCTGCTACATCACCGCTATCTGCTCCCATATCTTTGATTTTCAACCCTTCCAAGCTTAAAATAAATAACAATTTATTCGGGATTTCAGATCTACTAATCTACCATGAATATAGAAATCAAACTCAAATTATCATTCCAGATAGGAGCACAACAAAACTGGCATATAAACATACCGTCCTTGGTTAGTGTCTGTATAGTCAATCCATTCGCTTTCTTCACCACTTGTTGCCCCACCGGTATTGCTATTAACGCGTGCACGCATTTGAAATTCATTATCATCAACATTACGCACTTCAGCATCCATTTGCAACTGGTCATTTTCCTCCTAGAGTCTTGAAATCATCAGGGGAATCTATCGAAGGTATTACAACACTTCTAGAAGTTCCTAGGCAAACAACGAAGCATTCTAACTTGTCGTTTAACTTTCAGCTCAAGAATATGGCCCACATCCTCCATCTTGACAACATTTCTTTTTTTCTTGTCTTTCTTTTTCGCGAAAAACGCGCTTAGGTCGTCCGACATCTCGGCTCCGTTCTGCCGTTTTTGACTTGCTCCAAAATGTGGTTAATGTGCAACGTACGAGATACTTTCAAAGTATCAAGACGATATCTGAAACCGGGAAATAACATCAATTTCGAAAAATCTTGACTTCAAAATCATTAAACAAATAGATGGCAGTCAAGATGTCTTTTCATATTTCCGATTTGTATACTCCGATCTGCAAAGAGCAACACAATTTTTGATTCCTTCCTAAAGCCAAATATCATAGTCGTAGATTCGATGTTTAAATAAATTTGAGGTAAATTTTTGTCTTATTATTGTTCTATAACTTATCCACCTCAATAAGCAATATTACAAACCCCTTTAAATTGGCCACAATCGTTTTGGAAAATTAGCCTATACATCAGAAATGGAGTTCCGTTAGACGTCTGTACTTTAGCATCCCAAGTAGTTCAAAAGGTGGCAACACACAAAGAAGCGAACTTGTATACATGCTTACATGTCAAACAGTTTCCTTATACGTTGAACTCTAAAAAACAAAAACTAACAAGAAGTTCCAACCAACACTTAAACAATCCACCGGTATAGAGAGAATGAGAGATAAGAATAAGCTTATCATGGCTGGTTGTCTAACGATATAAACAGTCACTGATACTGATTACTAAAAAAATGGAACCCAGTTTCCCTATAACCAAGAATATTTCTGAAAAACGAATAAAATCATAAAGCATACTGCCACACAAGGTCAATATTGAGAAGCTGGTCTATGTAGAGAATAAACATCAGGAAGCAAAGCCGTATTCCAACCTCAATAATTTGCTTTGCAGGCGGTATGCGAGTCCTTCCAATAACAATAGTGATATGCCACAAGTTACATAAATGAGTTAGGCCACATCACTATCTAAATGATATGGATGAAAATTCTTCCGATGCATAACACTTTTGAATACCATTTGAAATAAACCTGTACTATTTCATTCAACAAATTCATATTTAGATCTGACTAGAAATAAATTACACAAGGCATAGATACCACTACAATTACATTCGATAATCGTGAAAATTAATTACCAGCTGAATAACCTTTTTGCTAAAAAAAAGAAGGGACGAGTTCTTTATATTATGTAATTCTGAGTTTCATTCAACTGAATTAATAGAACTCCAAGCAACCATGTTACAAAAATGAAACCAATGTTACATACTTGGAATGATTAACGAAAACAACACAGATGTTGTTTTTAATGTGATAAAATAAGCAAACACAAATTACGGACCAGAATCGCAGCCTTTCTGAAATCGAGAGCGAACATGAACTCAAAGCATTGAATGAGTCCCATATTTAGATTTGAACCCGCAATGTAAATATTGACTAGAATAGCCAGCTCTTTCCAGGACATGTATTTCTCTTTCGCAACACACACGTCAGATAACGATACCAGCGCGACATTTCCTATTTAACACCCAAAACGAATGACGTTGTTTGACAATCGATCTTCGCTGGATGACAAATCGTTGCATTCATTCATTGAATTAGATAGAAGCGGCTATTGTTAGTATATTTATCGAGCTATCATGTTATATCTATAGTATAAAAAGTACTCCTATGAGTGTTATTATTCTCATGAAACCAACGAAAATCAAGAATTTGAAATAAGCACATCAGAGAGGCAAATTCTTGACCTTGACTAGTACAAAACATAGTTGTAAATTAACACAATGTATCTCGTTTATCTTGAAATCTTAGCAAAACAAAACACTACGTAAGGTAAAGCTATGTTAGTTATATGTATATTACTGGTTATTGATTAAGTTGATGAGATTTTGAAACCCATTGACCCCAGATCTGTGCCATATCATTCAGACTTTTTTTTTCTTTCAAGACAAAAAAAAACTTGCTCAAGTACCTTTGGACGTGCTTGTTGAAAGAAAAAAGACGACGACAACACTTGCTCGATTTCAGTGAGGCCACTTCGCATGCCGGATTCACGTAGAATGTTTGGAAGCCGCGCCCAGTCTGGATGCTGATGTTCGTGACGCTGTAAGACCCTTACGCTATTTCGCACATTCCTCACCTTTAATTATTAGAGCAGTATTATTAAGTAGGGTCGTACTGTTGTTTCTCTTGAAATGTTCATAAGCAATTGATATCTTTTCTTCTTTTCCAAATTTGTGTTTCTTCATTTAAAAGTACTCGGTAGTTTTAGTGTTGCTTTAGGAGTTTTTTTCTATTTTTTAAAAATATATGTTACCTCCGAAAATACCTCAAATGATGTGCTTTTTTGGAATCACATTTGAACATATTTTTTTCGTGATCAGTCGTGATCCTCTACGTGATCTTGTCACCGAATTGCTACGGTTCTTGGCTATTTGAAAATGTTGACACGAATTTTAGTGTTTTTGCCTGATTAATCTTTATATTAGTCGAAAATTTTGAAAGGCTTCAGTCTATTTATTGAGGTTGTGTCAGTGACATCATGATAAAGGGCTCAATCTTTCAATAAATTTTGGAGAAATTTTAACTGGAAAGTTGTTGGTAATGATGAGTTCCCGAATAAGGATAAAAACAGCGATGTCTGGTAAAATGAAAGAACTTTGTTTTAATCTCATGATTTTGGGGTTAGCCTAGAATCTTCGGCGTTCTATAATATGTATATCATTAAACTCAAATCTATTGTGCTACCAACTGCACAATCGAGCTATTTGCTATGCTACTACTCCATGTTTCACTAGTTCATGGTAGCGATTTGTTAACATCACTCGCCCGTTAACGAGTTCGGTCTGACGAGCCAGTATCGGCATTAGAATCAGTTAGGCATATCGTCACTCAATATAAACTTCCTTAATGAGTAGTTGACTCCCTATCAACAGTGATAGGCCAGGATGATATGATATTGATATTGCACGGCTTTGAGTTGTCCACAAAGAACTGCATCAATACTAAGTAGTTTGTTATCGAATCTAACAATATTTCATACCATAGGTCGGTTGTCTTTATCGAATAGCGTTTCGATTCTTCGGCGATTCCTAAAATCATATCAATTTTTTCCAACTGAAATGAACCATTAGTATTCTTCAGTAACAATTTCATGAGAATGGTTTTCTTGAATTTTTCTTCGACTATAATTTTTTGCATTCCTAAAGCATTTTTGGGTTCCTGGAAATTCCATGTTTTCTGTTAATTTTTTTGACAACAACTGATTACTTCATAATAATGCGGAGTTTTTTTTGTTTACCTCAGATTATTTTTGTTGAAACATGCAAATTTGCTTCTAATAGTTCAATTTGAAAATTGAGACTAATACTTAACTATCACTCAGAGGCGAGAGTTCGAATAAGGAACAGTCATCTGATAACCAGAAAAAGTCGTCAAAGAGATGACGTACCATCAAATCACGACTGTGCCGAATATCCTCAAGACGTTTTGTGAGGGATCGTTCACCGCTGCTTTTGCATAAAGTAGAAATTGTTCCATACCATGTGCTATTATATAAATCATATTTTTCAAATGAATTTTCATTAGAACAATCTATTTTATAGCTATTTTTTTTACATTCATTGCATGAAGTTGATGGGAGTTCGGTGATAAAGCGACGAATGAATCCTCATCCCTAATTATATGGCATTGAGATACTATTGATTCCCTTGACTCGAAATGAATAATAATCTTTGAGTATGGTTTTATTAGTATGGGAACGTTGCTTTTCTAACAACAACAGTGGCAATAAATTTTCGAAGTAAACAGGAAATATCGTGCAATTTTCGGACTATTCGTAATTTCTGTAAACATTGGAACGATTGAGTATAATTGGAGAAATTGAGTCATGAGAGTATAGTGAGTCATCCAGTCAGTGCTGCTTATCTCACTGAAAATTCTCTGCAACCACCGATTTACCATTGCCCTTTTTATGATAGTAGTGAACCGATTCCTTACTTTGCTCTAGTGACCATATTTTTGGGGACCTATTATGTAGGCATATCATATTCTATTGTCTTAATGTTCACTATTGTGGAACAACCTCATAAACTTACCGTGCCAGACCTTATTTTTGCTAAAACATTGTTTCTATCCAAATTTGTGACTCAAAGTCTTATTACGGATTGTCCTTGATATCCTTTAATCTTCGTACGATTTCTAGAGCTTTTTGTGAAGATACCATTTCACCTGATTACAATGTAGTAACTTAGTTCATAACTCAGTTTATGAAACCTGTGCGACACATTTAAGCCATAGCGTTCCATTTTTTCCAGTTGTCTTTATAGTCAGTAGATATCTCATATTTACATTTAATTATGAAGAAGAAATAATAGAAAAAACATTGTTACGAACAGTACCGACTATGACGTGTTGGAACATGAATAGAAGAGAAGCTTTACTCGATGAAAAATATTACTATTGAAAAAGAAAATGTTTTACAAATACTCGTAACACATTCAACTGCAATATGAACACAAATTTTTCAATCAAATACAATAAGTTTTTGAGCAATCAATTAAATTACCCTTCACTTTGGTACGTTACAATTCTTCCCCTGAATGTTATCGATTATTACAAACTTTAAGTCCTGCTCATTTCCTACACTTACTATCAACAACAAAAAATTTTACAACATAGAAACATTATTACTTATTTTGCCTCAAAATTCTTCTACAACGAAAGAGTTTGATATGGAGAGGTATATATAAACCATGAAATATTATACTACAATAAATAAGAGCATATTAACATACAATACATAGTTTAAAATAATTCTATGAATAGTCGATATCTGTGGTAGTGATCCGCTATTAATGTCATCGTTAAATTCAATAGAAGGTCTTCAACGTGTTAACATTCTGGCGATGTTGTCGAGTAACAATTTGGCATGTAAGGATAATAGTAGGGTAATGATGAGTAAAATGAGTTCTGATAATAATTATACCATTGCATGGAAAGTTGCTCATTACTTCTTGCTAAGTTGGGGTCTCCTGTTGAGGCCCACGGAATCATGAATGGATTCGGATTTGCCTGAGATTCAAATGTTATCTTCATGTCGGACGTCATCGGTGATACTCGCTTCGGTGACGGTTCGCTATAAACGGGACTAGCTGATGTGCGTTTACGATCCCTTTCCGATCCTTCGCGGAAACCTTTTGCAAATGGATTATAAGAGATTTTCAGCTGTGTGACGTCACTGTTTTGATATGCGGTTACCGCTATGAACGCCATGTAGTCGAATCTTTAAAACAAAAAAAATTCATTTCATGACATACTTATTTATTGGTTTTCCAAATACTTCCACATATCAGCATGAAGTGCGCCTACGTTTTGTTGCGTCGTTAGAATGACAAGTAAATTATGAATTTATGGGAAAACAACGTGAGAGGAATCAAAGGAAGAGGATTTTGTTCCAAACATTGCGATAATCAAAGTAGAAAGTTAATAATCTCCCTAACTCATTAAATCATTTCTGCTTTGTTTCAAATGATTTGAAAACTTACTGGCAGACTTTCATGCTTAAATCAAATATACCACCAGTAGGACCTGAAGCGTTTGTCTTTACTGTGTACCTGTTACTGTTAATCGTTGTTTTTTTGATGACGTTATATCCACAGGGTGTATGTTCGGTTATTCTCTTTTTCGCTGAGAAATCCGATATTGTGGTCCCGAAGCGATTTTTTTTTGATATGCTGCAGTTTTATATGTATTGGAGAAAACAAACTTGAATTACCTTATAATCGCAACAAGAGAAGACGGATCAATTGCAGGAATGTTCTGATCCATCCACATTATGCAGTTCGGCATATGATATATATAAAGAACGGGTATGTATTTGTGCATGGATTGTAGAATAACCTAAATAATTGTGATTTTCATGGAAGCGTCAATTGCCCTTGTTACTTTTGGTATAGGCGATACAAAACCTCGCGAAGCTTGAGGTCTTAATTAGGTTCTACCGCACAGGATCACGTTATTTCAAATACACTTTAACTCTGTTTTCTAATGCCAAAGTTTCACGAGCAAGAGCAGAAAACATCTATACATAAAGGATAATTTTGATCTACTAATAATGAATGGTAATATTTATGATATATACCACGTAGGGTGAACATTCTTCTATTAATATGGTCACAAATATAAAAATACTTCGAAGATTACTTCTATCATTCGGCTCCGTACAAAGATTGGTATTCAAAAAGCTCTACATTTTCGAAGATAGAAAAGTTTAATTTCCTAGTGTGACGAAAATATTAGGATTAGAAAGTCACAATGTCAGTTTCAATATTATATTTGTTTTCTATCCTATGGTGCAGCTTATAGTAATAATGAGTTAATCGACAATCTCTTAGTCACTCATTAACTAATACGTAGTTCAAGACTTCCGTAGTCGCCTCTTGAGGATTTAGATCTTATCCTACTAATAGAATAATTAGAGTTAAACTCTTATTGGAACTGTATTAGTCTATACAGTAATAAGAATTTACGTTCATAGTCAACAAAATGCAAATCACTACTATTAAATAGTGATATTAATGTTATACTTGATCATGGCAAGCAATAAATAGAAACAAACACTAAGAATGAATGGAGATGTTTAGTAATCAGATTCATGTACGTTTGAGTCCTTTTTAACTACTACCTCTGATTAGATAACATCACTATTTTAGTCGTCAAAGCTTCTGAAACAGCTTCTCCAGCATTATACATTGTTATGTTTGTAGATGATGACCTTGTTTTCTGCTTGATCAGAATAAATATTAAGCGTAAGGATGCGGTTGCAAATTCAGCCTTTGGCATGTTCGATGGATAATCGGCTTTTTACCTAATGGCAAAATAATGACTATGTACAATAGAAATGCAAACCATGGGAATGCGCCTATCGCCTAATTGTGGAGTTCAGGAGACTTACTAATGATGGATATGAGTCGATTTGTCAAAATATATTCATTAATATATAACATACTCACGCATGAATTCTATTTAAACTCATAATAGTTACGGTAAACAATGTAGAGGTAACTCCTCCAAAATCACCAGAAACATACATATGTATGACATTGATGCAAATATAACTGCGGTTCTAGGAGGCAGATCACTGAATGACCACAGTCATTTTCTACGAACCCAACATATTAAGACCTTAACACAATACTTCCATTACCATCCTATAAGGTTGAATTTCAACAAATGCCAATCAAAATGAAAAGTGCATTACACTACAAAAAACATACTTACATGGAACGGATCACTATCCTGCTGATTATTTGTAACTTTGACACGATCGAATGCTACTGTTTTACTCATCCAACCTCCACCAGTATCAACAGCACCATCATGATGAGGAATACTGCGAGGAGTAGTTTGTGCCTCACCTTTACCGTTTGTTGACCAATCGCCTGCACTAAATTTATACCTAAAATATAAATTTAACATATTCTAGTAATTGAACTGATTCAACTATTGTACTAAACTTTTTGAATAGATATCCAACAACTACTCAGCTGTAAATATTAGATATTATAACCTTTGGAAGGAAATACAATTTGAATAAACTCAAGGTAATTGGATAATGAGGTACTACAAAGCAGAATTTTAACTCCTTTTACCTCATATCGTCCATCCGTTCAATACGTAACATGATTGCATACGTCTCATCCGGGTTCATACCGTGAAATTTATATTCAATCTTCGGAAATATTTTGCTAAATTATATAATACAAAAATATGATAAGAACTATTAGACTCATTCTATTGAATGATACCAAAATCACTTATATATTAGGAGTTGTTAGTATTCACGATTATACCTATTCATTAATAGAAGCAGTCATAGAACGTTTCTTCAACTCCCTTGAATAAGCTGGAGCTTATAGTAATCATGCGTGATTATCAATATAAAGTGAGTTTTCGAATCATTAGAAATGAGGTATTAACGTAAAACCTCATTGTAATGCCAACAGATCAGAGAACTCAGGATTTGAATTTTTAATACTGATAAGAATGTAATAGAAAGGCAATATTAAATGATATAGGATAAGAACTTATCCAAGAAAGTATTCAGAATCCGAGAATTAAACTTGCCGTCCACTTTTCGTGACAATCATCTCTGTGGTGTGTTGATGGAATTTGCGCCATAAATTCTCTGTAGTCAGTGTGGCAGTAATAGTTGATGGATAATGTGACATCTGTAATATGATAACATTTATAATTTGAAAAAAAAAGCTATCATTATTATCACTATTAGTATCCTCATTACCCTCATTATTGATTGAAACAATACAATTAAACATTAAGAATAAAATAGACAATCTACGAGAAAAAAATTTAATAAGACGTTATAATTGAACATTACTAATTATAGAAATATGCTTACTTTATTATTAATGTATTGTTTTACAGCATTCGGAAGTTGCTAATTAACATATATCAACATTGTTTTCTTTCCACGCCTCTTACTACCAGTAACTCCGCCCAAATAAATATGCTATAGGCAAAAATACTTGTTGCTCGACTCGTATACAATACAGAAACTTATACATGAAGAGGAGAATAGGTTATTTGTGTTTCTTCCACTTTTACGGAGTAAATGAAGAAGGTTTACATAGTAACTAAGTGATTTTATTGTAGAGTTAAAGATGAGTGACACTTTACGAACAGATGATAACTCTAAACATAAAGAAGAAGATACAAGTCTGACAGTGCGACATAGCAGTGATTTCTAATAAGCTTATAGCAATTAGTGCTATCAATTATAGTACTCATGAGGTATAAATAGTTACGGAAATAACAATTTTAAAAATGTTATAAAAAATCAAAATGCACAGAGCCATAAATTAAAGAAAAACCTTTACATGAATTCAAATTGTTATTATCTTAGAGTACAGTGTGAATTCAGAAGTAAATAGACCTATCGATTGTAAATATCAGAAGAAAAATGTCAATAAGATGGAAGATTAACAACAAATTTTCAATGGGATGCTATTAATGAGACCGAGTATGTTGCAAATAGTGGCAGAATATCGATTATTTCAAAGGACAAAATATTGCGATGATCTCTTAATTCGATGATCCTCCTCACTCAATCAGAATGACTTACCATTAACCTGAGGTTGCTTAAAGAGTTCTATTCCAGACCTATCATTGTAGTAAATGATTTCTGATTTTAAGCTTTTACTTTCTAATACCTTAACAATTCAATTATTACTAATTCGATCCTTTTCCTATCAAATGGAATAAATGTATATATATATATATATATATATGATTAAATCGATTACGAAATTGTAAAGTAGATCAAATGAACACAACTTCGATCAACAATCTCAATTGTTTATAGACAATCACAAGGATTCAGCAATAACAACAATAATAGAAATTTGTTGTTGTTGCCTTTTTTTTTTGATCTAAATGAAAGAAAAACAACAATAATGTGGAAGATTTTGGCTCATATCGTTTTTACTGCAATGTAAACAAAAGTGTAAATAATCAGTATTTAAATTCATTAAATAAATTGTATTCAACAACTACCAAAGTAGGGATGAGGTTGAGGTATAGAGTAATAGAATCCGGAAGTGGTAATTTTTATGAGGGCAATATCACACATTAAAGACACCTAAGTACAGCAACAAACTAACACATGATTAATGTAATCATCGAGAAAACACGGTAATTATCGCCAACTATAGCTGTAGGGTATTTATGAATATTCTGTGAAGGATAAAACGACATATACAAGAACTCATGCCTCAGTACTCATTCAATACTTACCATTTTAGTTTCGTCTTTCTTCTCTCATAAGCTCTAATTAAATACATGGATGTATCCGTAGTATTAACTATTACAAATGCAGCTTATATCAAGAAGCTTAAATTAAATAATCTCTGTAATTTACTAAAGTAATATCGCATACTTTGTTTGTCTGCTACTTTTAAACGTTACATAAGAAATGAATTTATTGTTTAGAATCGATTTATTGATTGAATATTACGGTAGCAATTGAAATTTCCTACCAAATTCCTTACAAAGGTAAGATTTACTGCTTCAAAGTAAGTTAATAGTAATGTCTATACTTGAGTTCAGTTCTGATAAGAAACAAAACAACAAGAAATAAAGTTTTTAAAGCTATAAAGATCAAAGATCAAACTTCAAATTTGGATTGAAATGATATCAAGTGACCTAATATAAGAATTGTGATAAGATATCTGAAACCATATTGAGGTAATATACGCACTATGCAAAAGATGCGTATTGATTTTTTTGTATTTTTGTATTAGCGTACTACGTATTCCTGTTAATAATAGGAAAGAATGAAGTGCTCCACGAAATTCGTAGAAGTTCAAGAAATGTCAAAATGTTCGTGAAGAAAAAAAGTTAGAATGGAGGGAAAAAAATTAGAGGTAAACTTTGAAGTGTAAAAGCTAAAAAGATTCTTTAAAAACCTTTAAGGGTTACCGTATATCATGAAATAATTTTGAAATAATCCAATTAGGAAAATGGTAACATTAAGGAAGATAATAATTTTGCTTGCAATAATAATTATTATTATGTTAATTATTGAAGTAAAAAAACAATTAAGTTATCATAGATATAATAGGGTGTGGTAGCGATGACGTTAACAGAAGTGATATAAACTTAATTGCCTTAAAAATACTAAGGAGAATAATAGAATGAGGAGGTGGAAGAGTGAGGTAAAAAGCTGATGTTAAGGCAAAATGAAAATTTTCAAATCAATTTCATATATGTAAGCAGTATTAAAATAAAGAGAAAATCCCTCAGAATGAACACTGTAGGCAAATGATTTTGATAAGTTTTATTTTCAGCAATAATAATAATAATGTCGATAAAAATAATAAAAATAATATTAATAACAATGGCAGAAATAAACGTTTAAGCTTCAAGGCTTCCTTTCAGCTTAGATGAGGATAATTTGAGAGCTTAGATCGCTTGTGTTTTTCGATACTTCAACAAAGTGTTGACGTTTATCTTCAAAAAAACCTTTGATAATTTATACTTTTTTTGGCGGTCCTGAAACGAAAAACGATCACCTGATAGGACTACAAAAGAATGAGCCGCTCTGAAAAAAAAAGCAATAGTTTCCGATAAAGGCTGGAAATGTTTCTCGCGTCGACAAATGTCGTTTTTATCTTAGCCGATTTTGATTCTACACTGTGACTCAGGTAACTTGAGGTATCATAAGATCGTCTTTGTACGAGGTGTTACCGTAGTTATTAAAAGAGTCTAAAAGCCGTACCTAACTAATTTTTTGCAATAGAAGTTATCCTAAAAATGATTTAGTTGTTTAATAGTTGTATTTAGTTGTATTCATATTTATTTATGTTACAGTGTTTGTTTTCCTAAAAACCATGTTTTTTTTTCAAAAAACAAATCTTTTGATTGTTTTGCTAAAAATTACTTCTGCTACTGATCGATATTTTTTATTTATAGGTGCATTCGATTAACAGTCAATCGATTTTGATAAAATTCTCAAGGTATTGTAAAATATATGGATGGATTACGGTAGGAGATCTCAAGCAGTTTTATGAGAAACGTCATTTATTGATTCCACGGCACTGCGATGATCTTGATCTACTTTTTGCTAATGAATAAGAAAGAATGGAGACCTATCGTTTTGCAGTATAATTATCTTTAGACTATTTTATTAACTATGTATCCTTTTTATTTGTTTTATTATTTTTATAATTACTTTTTAGATTTTTTTTGATGTAATTTTATTCAGACTTTCTTTATGAAAGATATAAATTCACTACAGAAAATTGTCCCTATACAAATAACACCGCTAAAGGTATTTAGTAGTGATTTTTTTAGAGGTTTTTAATAACAAGAAGGATTATGAACACCGACATAACCTATCTCTCTGTGAAAAAGCTCTACGAACTCGTTTTCCTCATGATATCGTGGTTTTGAATGGTAGTGATCTATATGACTTGAAAGCTATAGAGCCTGTCTGTTGACAAATAAGTTATTTGTTGAACTAGATCAGTGTTATTTACTACCGTTGAAATCGATTTCGTAGTGATTCATTAAGTTGATATGAGGGGAAGGCTCAATTTACTTGAGGTGAAAATTAAGCTTTTGACTATGAGACCTGACAATGTTACAACACTAACAGTAAAGCTCTGCTACACCTACAAACAAATGAGTTTCCCTTGGAATGCACTACTGGTTCGTTCATACCATAACATCTAACTCCGTATCTCTAAATTGAGGTAAGTAATCTTCAATAAGCCTATGCTCTATACATTTATATAAAATAGCAGATGACTAACTAAAAACAACCGTATTAGAAAATGAGGCAGTTAGAAGGTATCTGAAATTACTTGTAAAGTTCTCTATAAAGTCATCACTGGTTCTATTTTTTCAAAAACGATTTTTCGTCAATAAAACAACAGAAATATTAGGTAAACAGTAAACAATTTCAACACCTTTCTTATTACTTCATTAAACAAACAATTACAGAAAACTTTGTACAGTGGTGATCAGCTTCTATCTTTTATTGCGTTTGACTGAATTATACTTGTATTGATCTATCTATCACAATCGATCAATCGATTGAATATTTTCTTGAGAGGATTTTCTTCCGTCACTGCAGTTTTTCGATCAATAATAATGTTCAATGACCAACCGTATGATAACATATGTTAATGCTACGTATTCCAAAAGAAATTGGTTTTTATTTTTAAGTACTTTTAAGTAACATAAATTGTAAACAACATCAAAAAAGATTGCTCTTTGTACAAAATACATAACAAAATTGCTGACACACCAACAACTACTGGCACATAGAGGTCACGTGACACTCAACAATACTTAATTTCACAAAAAAAAACTGAATAACAGAGGTTTTATAAGCAAAAAAAAATTACAGCCCATGAAAAGCATGACAGATAACAGGTATGAGAATAATCGATAATCGATTTTATAAAGAACGTTAAGTTATGTTTTTAGCGTGAATCGATCCGTTTCCCATGAAA
The DNA here is from genome assembly GCA_000816705.1 of Dictyocaulus viviparus. Taxonomy (NCBI): domain Eukaryota; kingdom Metazoa; phylum Nematoda; class Chromadorea; order Rhabditida; family Metastrongylidae; genus Dictyocaulus; species Dictyocaulus viviparus. The sequence goes on from KN716608.1 coordinate 83,337, forward strand.
AAAAAAGCTGCAATCTTATATCTTATCACAAATTGATCTATCAATTGATTATTATTGAGTCAATGAGAGCTGTAACTTAATTTGTATTGAATTCAGTATGAACCGGGACATGCAGAACTCCTTTAGGTTTATCAAGTAACTTGAAATTACAGTAAGCCGGAAGGTAGAAGGGCATCAGCTGCAGTTTGTGGAGGTGTCTATAGTTTGGATTTTAATCAATTCTATGTTTTTTCTTCGTGATCTTTAGCCATTTTAAAAGTTTAAATTTGAGTCAAAACCGTTTGAGATTATATAAATTTATGCACAGGAATAAATTAACACTATATGAAAAAGTCCAGCTTACTTGAAATGTTGATTACTCAGATCAAAAAGTCATTTATCGAGTACCTGGTAAATATCATTTGAGGTGAGTTAGGAAGGGTAGCATAGTTTATAGCTTGATTAAAGACTAGACTAGAATAAAACTAATCTCCCTATAAATAAATGTAAGTGATGAATAAGTGAATAAAATTTCTCTACTCTGAGCAGTTATTATTTAGGCGCAGCACCGAATCGTGTAAAGAACGGATTTAAAATGTAGGAATATGGATTCCAATAGGTTGGATAGAATCCATGCCACATTGGAGGAGGTACTGGTAACGGTGTCGGAGTTGTAACCACTGGCGTCGGTTTTTCAAGAAGTGCAGGATAGTTCTGTGGTGAATAGATGCGTTTTGGTGACGTTGTTGTCTAGAAAGGTAGTGTTTACGACATTGTTTACATAGACAATGCTTTATTATGAATTTTACTTTGTAGTTGACTAGTTGTAAGTCAAAATCGGGTCTGTTCTACTGTGATTAATTGCGTAATATTCATCGAATCAATAGCAAGACGGACTTGTGTCCGACTATTGATCATAAGAATATGTTATTTTAAATAATAAATCCGTACTGAAAAAAAAACGAACCGAACTTTCTGGTGTTGATCGTTTCCGTTCGCCACCATCACGAAATCCTTTAGCAAATGGGTTATGTTCAATTTTCAACTGAGTAATAGTGCTGTTTTGATAGGCAGTTACGGCAATGAACTCGGTTTGCGGAAGTCGTATTCGAGCTATCTAAAGCATTGAAATTTGTTAAATTGTTAGATATACAACTTTTGACTCACAAGACAAACTCAAACTCAAGAGAGTTAAACATAAACGAACAAAAATCGACTGTATTGAGCTTCTAAGGGCGTAACGTAAATGCAAGTTCAACAATCAATGTCTACTTCAAAAGGAGATCACTTTTAACAAGATAACTTACTTGTTTAGGTGGTTGACTTGTAGGTGCAGATAAAAAAGGAGTTTCACTTTGAGCGATTTCGAATATGGTCAAGACCGGAATGTACTTGTGCATCGATTGCAGAAAAATCTAAACAACAAACAATAATTGAGTTTAAATTTGTTTAAGGAGTTATAAATTGTACATTCACATAGTATCCCGATGAGGTCACAGTTACCATCAACTTGCTCATTTACGAGCGCGTGCCGAACATAGTGGTTTTGTTCCGACCACTACCGTAACCTTATCTTCTAATAAAATAAGAACGCAACAATGCGTTTCGCGGAAAGTGTGATAGAGCAATATTTTGAGATTGATAAGTTAATGGACTATTTGAAGAAAATTAGGTAGTGATCTTTGGTATAAATACGTCGAGCCATTCAAAAATCAGGACACTCTTTAGAAAAGAAAAACACTTCGGAGAACGAAAACAAAACCTGAAGAAGCTTTTGTTTTTATATTCATTTCATGTATATTCTTATCATCTCTGTTTTGTTCTTATATCCTTAGTGATGCAGAGTTAATCGCAGAACCTCGAGCCACAAGCGAGACTCGCGAGATATTGTTTATTGTTACGCATTGGCAATGGAAATAAACTTAACGAGTGCAAATAGTTGATTCATTATCAAATTTCAGAGGCGCAAGGAATTAAGGATGGTTATCAATACTTGTGGTTTGATGAAAAGCATAACTATTCCTCAATGAGGCATAAAAAATTAATCATGTTTAGCAAAAAAAGAACAAGGACTATGGCATATGTGTATATGTATATATCATACAGATTGTATCCAGTTAGTCAATCGACCTCGCCGACCGTCGCTATGTTGTCAGTCAATTGCGTGGTTTTTGTTGGTTACGATGGATGTGCCCAGCTATCTCTATATAACGATCACCGACTTGTCTCTACCGTAATCTTAACATATAGACGTCAGCAGATAAGCATGATCTAGCCGTAGTCAGTACGCAAGAGGGCGACATGCATAATTGACACATCCGAATTGATCAGTGATGTGATGACGCTAAGATATACCACGCCCACTTCGAACGAGATTAGTCGTATTAGAAAAGAATATAACTATTAAAAAACTTAATACCTTAAGCGAGAGGTACGTTTGAATGATTTCATCACCTTATAGTTAAGATAAGGAGGTTTGATCGAGTTGTTGAAACATGACTGAAACTTATTTCGATTGGAGTTTTCAATTACTAGAAACGAGTATTCCTTATGCCTTCTGAGGTAAAATTAAAATTTTCCATATGATAGTTTTTGTAGAGAATCGAAGCACCGTAATATGTAACACTGTCCAGAATACAATTTAATAATCTTTGTAACATGTAAATTCTTAAAGGAAAAGATTACGTGATGAACGGATGACGTTTATTTTTTGCAATTAGGTAGAAAACTGTAGTAAAACTTGCATGAAAGCGTCCACCACCAGCCAAGTTTGTGCTTACGTCATCCAGATTGACGTTCTTCTATACAGTAATTATTTACGCTAATTAGTTTTATTGTTGTTAGTAGTGAACATTGTTATCCAACGCACCACTATCTTGTCGGAACGGCAGGAGGGTTAGATCGAATCAGATAGGAATAGACGACCATCATCGCCGCTATCCAACCCAACCACTAACATTCATATGAACCTCATAACTCTTGCTTGTTTAACAGTTGACGTCGTTTACAACTTAATTACTCTATTTGTCATTCGAAAAACAGGCAAAAAAAGAACTATACGCGTTAACGAAACACGATAAAGAACAAGTACTATATGAAATTCTAACAAACTTATAGGATAAACATAGTAGGATAACGTAAACATAATAAACATAGATTCGTAGTTACTTTAAGCCAAAAAAAAAACGGATAGTAATCAATAAATGAGTGATACGGTGATAACCAACAATCAGATGGTAATCATACAATTGGCAGTGTAACGGATAACCACAACAGATTGGATATCTATAGATGCGAGCTCAAGTCCCGCTTGAGGTTTCCAATTTTGCAGCTAACTCTCAACATCAATATCGATATTATTACGTCATTATATAGTTGATAAAAAATGAAAATATCATTACTATTATATAAGGAAAATGAAAAACTTTTATTTCATGATAAATTAAGAGTCGATAGAACTATAACTAATCGATAATGCTTTAATCATCACGCTAGATTACTGTAATGTTCGGAGACAATTCAATATTGATTTCTTATTTGAGAAACTGCCTATAATTCTATAATACTTTAAAATATTTCAGAAAGGATAAAATATGTCAAAAACTATAGTTAGTAGGTCAATGAGTGCTGAATGAACTCACAAACTTGTCCTCTTAAGCTGTAATTTCTAAATGAATCCCATAAAATTGATTTCATCGGAGGATTCTATAATAATTCAGAAATGGATGCATATTGTCTTATGTTCATCGCTTCGTGGCTAAGAAATTACATTAAAGTAAGAAAGAAAGGCATAAAGGAGGTATTGAGGTCGTTATGCCGACAAAAAAAAATTCCTTCGCTTATCGCAGGAGAGTTTGATGAACTCCACCTGTCGACTCTTTGACCATTATTGTTAATAGGAAAAAAAGTAGTTTCACTACATTATGGATTTATCTAGTACTAGAAGTTATATAATCTCATTAAAAATTACTTACAAATCTAGGCTTAAGACAAATCGACGAAATTCCACGGATCTATGAAGAGTACCATTGTATATGTACTCAGTACAATTTCATATTCGAAAAGGAAGTGAAAAAAAACCCCTACAATACGGCAACTCAGCACCGGATACTGTACCGTCCCTCCATTACGTGATAAATTATAACCTACATGACTTGGATTGACGTCGTTCAAGTTGTTGGTGATCTTGACGCGTTCGAAGTTCACCGTTTGACGCATCCAATGCGCTCCAGGCATCACACCGTCGTGATGCATTACATTTTTCGGTACACCACCACTTTCAGCACGTCCAGCAGGACTCCATTCACCACCGGAAAACTTATACCTAAGTAATAAGAGATGAATAGTGAATTTCATTAGATTATGTGTAGAAATTTAAATGACTTTCAATTTTAAGAAACTTAATATTTCTTTAATGAATCATGTTCTACTGAAATTCAAAACGATATTCAAACTAGAAGAAGCTTAACACAATTTAATTAATACTTCATAAGATCGTTTTATGACATTGAGGAAAGAAAACAGAAACGAGGAATATGAGGATAATGTTATTTTGTTGAATATTTTGTTTATAAGATAAGCGTTAAGCCATTTAAGCCTTTAGTATCAAGGCAGAATATATTGTAATAAAAGTATGCAAATACTGAGCGCTTTTATTGAAAAAAAGAACTGACAAAATTGAAATAAAAACCCTTTCATAAAAATTTCTAAACTTTAAAATTCGAAAAAAACTTTGACAATAGGCAAACCACTGTGAAACAATACTGTAAAAATCGATTTTATTTCTATCGTATTGAATATTTATTGATTTTTTTTTAACTTTAAAGAACTTAATGCTTATCGTATCAAAATTTAAACGGCATGCTTGTCATTTAAATTTGTTATGTTAATAAATATTTTTGAATAAATGTAAAATCATAATTAGCTCAATATTTTCAAAATTAAACCAAATCTTTTGATCTACGAGGCTTTTTTTGTTTAATTTAGAAAAACTGTAAGTGAAAAAATATTTAAAAATTTTGTAAAAAGCTGATTAGTATTATATTTATAATTACTATTATAATTATTACTTTAAAAATTTTGTTGAAAAACTAATTGTTTGTTATTTACGGATGTTTACCAAAATCAAAAATTTCAAAAAGAAAAAAAAACAATAAATGCGCACCACACAATTCGGGACAATTTTTTGAGTCTTCATTCTTTCGGCTTGTAAGAAAAATTTTAAAAACAGTTACTTGATTATAAATACACAAAAAAAAACAATACATTAAGAATATTTGAAACATATTAGGTTTTAATGAACGTTTTTTTTTCACCTGTTATCATCAACCTGCTCAATTTGAAGCACCAAACCATAAGCTAAATTAGTTTTCAATCCCTCAATAGTATACTCCAATTTAGGAAACATTTTTCTGAAATAAATAGTATTTTTTAGGATCTCTAGTGCATTGGGATAGTTTAATTGACTGTCCTGGTTTTCACTCAATAAACATGAGGTTAAAATACATTGATTATTTATACAAAAGCATATTTGAAACAGCTTAAGTATAAAGAATACTGTATTACAGCCTTGTAAAAGAGAATTCTCCTAAATAAAGATGAAGGCCATGAAAAGATATTTTTTTTTATTTCTTAGTAATATTAGCTCAAAAATTTGAAATAGAAGCGTCTAAGAAAACAGTTCAAAAGGCCGAATAAAGAAGAAGGTCAAAATATAAAATGGTAATAAAACAGAACGAGTAGTAAAAAAATTGACATGTAGTGAAACAAATCAATACGCATATTTATCACTAACCTTCCTGTTTTCGTAACGACCATCTCCGTCGTATTGTTATGAAATTTCGTCCACAATTCTTCGTTAGCTAATCGAACACTAACCTCCATGTTTATTATACGAATATAATAATAGGATATGAATAGGACAGAGTAGTGTTAGTGTAAAAACCACGCCCATTTACGATTCGACAGCCATATGGGGCGTTGATTGGCTGATCGAAACGGTAATCGGCCACGCCCGTGCGGCGGCCGCCAATCGGCACGCGCTGGTTTCGTTAGATGTCGTCCGCCACGAGATGATTAACACCTGGTGACGCCTAAATGTCTAGGTGCCGACATACCACTGCTGATAGCGAAGTGCCTGTCAGTAACAGACGGTGGTACTCGGTAGTTTTAACACTTTTCGACAATTTTAGGATATTCTATCCAAGTCAGAAGGTCAACGAGTATCGTCAGTTCCTCGATTGCGGTAAAACAGAATCCAGAGGAAAAAATAAAATCTATTGACAATTTTTTGATTACGAAAATCGATATTGCATAAAATAGTCGTTTTTAGTTTAGGTCAATCTTAAATTATGCAGTTTAATCTTTGGTCGATTTTTGAAACTTTATAGGTAGTTAAAAACATATGCTTCCAAGAAGTTTGAAAAACTGGGGAAAAAAATTGGAACAACTTTATTTAACATTAACCTTAAAAATGAATTTTTTGAAATAATGTACTATTATTCAAATATATACTATAAATGTTTATGTATTATATCAACAGTCAAAGGATTCCTTTAACTAATAATTTTTTTAAAATAATTTACAATGAATCGTTATTGTTTGGAACATTTATAGGCACAAATGAGGTTAGGATAAGTTAAGGTAGCTAACTCATGTGAAAACACTGTATCATTTTTTCACTGTTTTGTTTTTGTTCTTTACTTTCTGGGAAAAAATTATTTCCTAGCCACCATAACCTAATAACTGTCCTTTCTTCACTATGTATTTATTTTCTCTTTGCGTTTTTTTCATTCATATTGCAAATTTATCAACTGGTTTATTTATAAAGCGTCATTTGTTCCAATATAATAATTTAGCAGATAGCGGTTCTCTTTTGGTAGAATGACTGAGTTACTCGTTATCATACTCGAATTTAACTTCAGGCCCTCACACTTATATTGCAGCCTTCATGTTAGGTTACGAATTGTACACGTCTAGTATTGATAACGAGTCTGAAAAGAAACCGCCAGTCAATTATACCTACAAAGAGCAATAATATTCAGAACTCTTAGATTTTCCCATAGTTTTATTTCGTGTTGTTTTTCTTCTTTGTAGGATAATTTTCTAATCTGATTATCAATCAACTCACTCTCACGATGACGCGTCATATAATAAACGTTGTTGGAGTAATGGATGTTCAGTTCGTTATCGTTGTCGTCGATCGCCCGCGAATGTTACGTTGTCGCAGTGCGACTGCCGAAGGCGATCAACATCGTTGTGATGACTGCAATTCATTGTTGTTGATGATAAGATCAGAATTGTATTGACATAAAATCTACTAAGAAATCCGATTAGCTATGTAGTGCTAATTTGAGATCTCCTATGGTGTTGTTGAGTACAACTTCAAGCAATTTTCTACAGTAATACTTTAAACAATTATAAAGCTTCAGACAAATAATAATTATGAGTTGCTTGATTCCAAATCCGTAAATGTCTATAATTGACTTACCTCGAGCCCAATAAAAAATAAGGAAAATAGAAACATAATGAGATCGGCCTCATCAGTTCGATCAGAAAGTTGCAAATAACTCACAACTATGACGATGAAATATTGGATGCTCTTTTTCTTCAATGACACAGTACCGATTTATTCCTAAGCTAAAGTTTTCAACTCATTTTACCTCATACTAAGTTCTTATACGAGCATTCTCAAACCCTCTCTTTCCAAAATTTTCAAATAGTCTATACATCAAAAAAGTTGTTTCATAATTTGATGATACAGCTTTATTCAATGTATAGACGAATGTTTTTCTTCACAATAAATACTCACCAATTGAATTTCAACGAGAAGTAGATCAAAAAATTATTGATTAAATATGGTTTTTAGTAGGGTATGTCAATTACCTTAAATCCTAGTGATAACATTTTTTGAGGTATATACGACGTCACATCGATAAATTTTATACCATATTATTGTTATTGCTAGAAAAAAGCAATATTTCTATGAGGCTTCTAGTGTGCTGATGGCTATTACATAAATATGTTTTCATTTTAATCTAATTATATTTAGTGTAGTTTATTTAGATTTAGTGGATTTATTTATTATAACACGGTAACTCTACTTAAATATATGTTTGCACTACAACATTGACTGAAGGTAATCGCATGGATCGGAATATCTTCAGGAGTCGACGTCGTTGTCGTCTAACGATTCCAATGATGGCCATAAATCGATGTCGATTGCCGTTTGATCGTAAATTTTCCCGTCGACAATCCAATTGACGTTGATCGAGTTGTCTCAACTACGTAAAATATAGGAGGTATTGACTGATCTCAATAAAATCAAACCGGTATATCACTTTCTTATTGATTTTTCTTTCCTCACACAGATTTAATTAGGTCGGTTATGTGTTTATTTACCAAAACACTCAACTTGATGAGTCTTTCAGCCTCAGCTAATTTTACGGTCGATTTTTGTATGTTGCCGTATTTTGTTGTAATTTATAAAACATCTGAAGGGTATAGCTGATGATAATTAGTAATTTCTAATTTAGATAACCCTATTGGGTAATCTTTCGAGAGAGTAAGCCCTCAAATATAATATTTCAAGCTCGTGTTTCATTGACGATTTGCCCGACAATTGAATACGGTATAAGAAAATTTCCTCGGTCTCTCAGTTAACTAGTTGTTAAAACTTAACCAAAGTTTTTCAACACATAACATTTTAAAATATTTCAAATAATTTTCAAGTATTAGGAATAAATAAAATGTATTCTTTTCACTTTATATTAGCTCAAATATAAAGCTTTTTGAGGACATTTCTTAGAGGGAAATATTGATAAAATTTTCTAAAAAGAAGTCAAAATAGAGCATATTTGAAACAACGCTTCTTCTTTTGATTATTAATCTAGTGGTGCTGCCCGACTTTGTTTACCTCCCTAACTTCGTAAAACTGTAAACAACAACTTATTATATTTCATAATTGTCAAAAGTAAATCAATCAATAAAAGTACTAATAAAATCGAAGCAAATCCATACGTATTCATCTGAATAGCTGAGTATTTTTTCTTTGTTTATTTACCTATTGAATCTTTTGTAATACTTGAATTATCTTATCTGCAACCACATTTGGTACAGCTACAGTAAATCATGGATTACTGTATCGCATTAAGTTCGTTTATTTCAAAATGTTTTCTTCGTTCGAGAGTGTTGCAAGTTATTTTCTTCTCTAGCGGATTGCCGCTAAGGCGAATGGTCGCTTCTGGCGACCCGTCCATCATCATCTTTAATGTCGACCGCTCCCTTACATAATCAGCACCATGTTAACAACCTGGTTAACAATCTAAGCTGTCTTCTTCTTATTCCAGAAAAACAAAGCAACCGATCCCCTCAATAAGGGTTTGCAGTGAGGTCGAAAAACTGTTTCACTTTCGTTATACTCTTGTCAACATTGTCATATTGGTATTCATTCCATTCAACCAGTTTCACTAGTTCACATTGTTTTATCGAAATTATACACCAAGAACTTTGAATCCTCATTAGAATTTTTCACGGAATTCTTCCTACATTGTCGAATAAATCACTTAAATAAAATTTAAATTCATTTGTTTGTAGGTGAACAAATATGCGGAAAAGTTGTGGTAGGAGTCAAGAAGTGATAAGAGGGTATGAATTGCCCTCAATCAAACCAATCCTTATTTCCTTTATGAGTTGATGAATCGGTACGAGAATGCTCTAGAAGTATAAGTAGCACTGACTCTATGAAAGCTAACTGAAGTCAATGTATACACCAGTTGGATTTAAGCACTTCCACAATAACATAAAGAGGACGAATGAGTGAGGCAACTGTATGAGTAGATATATATTACAACAGCTCGTTTCCTTATCCTCTTTATTTCGTACATGTCTTTTCCATAAGCTATTCATCGAAATACTGTTGTTTTGTACTATGAAAGAAAATTACTACAAAAATCTTATTTTACATGTAAAAACATATAATAGCTTACAGCAGGAATAATTGCAGTAATTTGGAAATCTCAGCATAACACAAATCACATCTATTTCTAAGCATCAACCTAAAAATTTATTTCTCTATTTGACCTCGGCTTGAATACTTTAACGTTCTCTCTTTTTGCCCAACATAATTTTTTGTATTAGCTGATTCTAACGTTTCAACTTCTTCGTCTTCCCTTCTTTTTAACGCGGAATGGTCTTACGGACGTTCATTGCGATTTCATTTTGTACATTTACGTAGTTTGTACCTCAAATCGCATGAGTCAAGCTGACAGCGCATGGTTGAACAGTCCTCAATGAAGGATTATGGAGATCTCGTGTGAGCTTAACAATAAGAAGACCGAATAATTTGTCGAATATCTGATGGCTTGCTTTAGACTTGTGGAACCATTGTTATACTTGGCTCATAAGTCTGAATACGCTCAAATGAATGACAAGAATGTGTGAAATGAAAAGAGATTGCGTGACAAACGTTCTGTAGATAATGAATGTGGTGTGGAACTATCAATTTAATAAGAAGATGGCACACTATAAATAACGTATCATGCTTCGGTTGTTGAAAGGATATTAAATTTGGTTCGACTATCCTTGAATATTCTAAGCAATCAAAAATTATACGGAGCTTAAAATTGTTGTAAAAATTCAAAGTGGATACACGTTGGATCACTTTTTAAAATAGCGTGAAACGTTCGGCCTAATCTGTTTATTAAAAGTATTTGAGGATTGTGAAGATTACGGTGATTGTAGATCAACCCTGAATAAGGCTAGTGCAGTTGTTGGGTTAGTGCAAGAATTATTGCGGTTCATCCAACGTTAAGAATACTCAAGTATTGAAACAATTTTTGCACCAACCTATTAATAGCGAGGCACATTATAAGCTGAGAGATTCTAGGAAAACATCCAAAGCTTACTAGCGAGATTGTGGAGGACTCATATGAATGAGTAAGAAGCAATGAAAAGATAACGGTTGTAGACCAGAACTTACTTTACAGATTTCATATTGAATTACCAATATACTTCTTACTTCAACACAGTAGCAGAATACACTTTGCACTGGGAAATTAAAATACGCTGGTTTCCCGTACTTCACTGAAATTCAAGATATCAGAATGCTTGAGACGCTATTACCTATGTATTAAACGCACAGAATTTAGTGCCGCATGCATGAAGTTTGCCACACGGTTAAATAAACATCCATCATTGAGAAATCATCGGAATTTATTTCTCCCAAATTTTACCTCATAAAGTTAGTCTGCTCAAAACTCTTCATCCTTTTTTAACCGCTTTGTCAGCTTTCCCAATCATGATATATTCAAACATTTTCTGAAACGACTTTGTCGACTGAACAAGAACATGACTATCAAATGAACGTGCACTTTATCTTCTTCTGATTCAAGAAATTTTCAAACACTGCAACTAAATGATTAATTTGAGAATAAGTTGCATTACTAGCTTTATTGTTAATACGCTAAGAAACCCTATTAGAACCACACCACTGTAACGTAATTATACTAACGCTAACGCAAATTTGAAGAATACCACATTTTTGCGTTATAGTTGATTCTGAGGCAGAAATATTGTGTGAAAAGTATGAGGCAAAACAATACATACAATGATCTTATCACCAATAATAATTTTCACAAGATTTAATTTGACCTAAAAAACCTAATAATACGGGATTTCATATTTCTGAACGTATATACAAATGATACAATATATAGAGATACAAATGAACTGAAGTCATGGCAGTCTGTGGAATAACAAAAAATAAGCTTTCATTTCGTAAGATAAGACCATAGCTACGACAATAATATCACATCCTCTATACATGCCCTGAATACAAAAACGAACCTGCTATTTCAAATTGGCAAACGTATATAGAGATCACTAATGAATCCGCAATAATGCTTTAGTAGAATCTAGAATATTGGATTGTGAATGGATGCACCAAGTATGCCAGTTATCCTTACACAGACAATACCGTGAGCAAAAATCTACTTGGAATAAAAAGTATGTAGATTTTGTAAAATGAAGCTTACGACAAATACAGAAATGATTTACGAATTGCTCTTAGGCCCATATGTGTTCGCACAAGAACTAATGAAATCGATCTTTAGTGTATCGAGAACCAACCGATGAACTGTTTTGAATCAATAAAATATGACCTACTAAGAAGTATATTAACTATTTATAATACACTAAATACGACCTAGGAATACTATTTGAGATTTATGGAAAATAACCGAATAATTCAACCAACAAGGCCATCTGTATATAAGAGGGAGTAGTAATTATACTCTGTTTAGAAATCGATTGGTTTGTACATCCAGCTCTCTTTCTTCGCATCTTCAAGGGCCTGTTCTACAGCTCGAAGCCGATTTTGATGTAAATCTTAAAAAGAGACTGAACAAAATTCAAGTCAATGGCTTTATACAGTTTCCAGTATTTCTGTAGTCTACATTAAGTGCAAAGATTCGTATGAAGAATTAATTATAGTGTATTTATGAATAGAGAAAATTATATAACTTGGCAAGGAATTGCACGTCCTTAACAAGATGCTTACCTTCTTCTAATTCTTTTCTACTGATTTCGATCTTCTCCTCAATATAAGCTTTGAAATATATTTCCTTCACGTTATCTGCAAAAGAAAGTGTTATTCATACAGTGTCAATAAACGATAAAAAAATATACTAACAAAAATAGTTTGAGAACCATTTGTATTCATTCAAATGAAGGGTAAATCCTTCCATAGATAAAAAACTGACAAAAACAAAAGCTCTGTGAGCATACCTGCTTTCAAACTGCGGCTGACAGGAGTTGGAGACGTGTAAATCGAACGTTCATCATCCGGATCAGGGGTTTGAGCAGCGCTGGAAAATATAAGAAATTCCAAGAAAAGAAGATGTAAAAATGTTACCTGAACGGAGAAGTGGTGGAGGAGCCTAAGGCGAAGGAAGACGACGACACTGGCGAAGACACACCCGGAATTATTGAGAACATTGTTCTGATACAAAATACTCTATTACGAGTGACTTGTAAAGAGACAAAGGTAAACTTGTCAGCATGTTCCCTCATAGTATTTCTATTCATTTACTATCAACTATGACAGGTTATAACCGTGTTCTTACATCCTCAATGATTACGTGTTAATCGCAAAACTTGGGACCTTAGACGGAACCGTTAACAGAAGAGTGCTTAGAGATATTCAATTAGAAGCATAAAGTTTAAGTAAATCGTTGAGTCAACGCATTAAGAAATGGGTTTAGCTTGATATATTGGTACAACTACACATAACTAAAGCTCAATTAAAAAACCGTGATATTGCGTCGAATTGTTTTCAAATATATACAACGCCAATTTACGGCACAAGTACGTAATGATTAATTCTGAGCTACTGAATTCTTTTAAATTCAAATATAGAAGTTTCACGATTTTGCTTGGTGAGAGATGGTACAAATGGTTGGGAAAGACTTGTTCTGAATTAATTTTAAGGTTTTTTGTTTTGCTTCGTCTTATGGCTTCATACTTGTATTGTTTCGAAATTTCTCTTCAAATTGCTGCGTGTCATTTTCAATTTGTAATTGTTTTGATTCAAATGTGTACCTTTGTAGCATCTCTTGAAAAAAATCTAGTTTTTTTCCATTTTTTTTTCAACGTCGATGTTATTTTTAGTGACTTTGAGAATATTTACCTCTGATTTTTATATTGTGCAGAAATTAAACTTTCGTTAACAATTCTGGTTTATCTGACATGGCAGATGGTAGCTGGGGATCATCGTTACCGTCGCATTCATCGCCTGCAATATCTACACTCTCACTCAAGTATATTTATTTAGAACAGTATTGCATTTGGATTACATAACATGTGCGGAAGATATTGTCTCCATTTAGGACGAAAATCTCATTTAAAACAGGAGCTGCAACAGCGGTAACTGTCACGCCATTTTACACCTTGAAGCCTGAACTTCCTCGTAAGTGACAGTAATTTTTGAACTGAACTGAGTTACATGAGAAATCGTACTGATTCGCCTTCTTTCTCTAGGATTTAGTATCGATAGTTATTGTCTTAAACACTTTTTTATTTGGGTTTTACAATAATAAAGTTGCGTATGCAATTAGTTTATATGGGTTTGACTATCTTGGGGCTTTTCTCTTCATTTGCATGCCGAGATTCCACCAAGTTTTCTCTACTAGATATCAAATTCTTGTTTCAAAATTGCTGTGTATTTGCAGCAAAAAGTCCAATGCTTGGCAGCTCAGACTTGTTGACTGCATACGACCTTGGAGCAGTGTACAGTCGATATTGTGGAGCGAAGAGAATGCGTGAAGATCTTAATTCTTTTCTGCCTCAAATATATGGAAATTTCAACTTCTCTCAAGCTCAAGATATTAGGTACTTAACACTGCTTAATTTTTCATACGATAGTAGTTTTGAAGAGCTAGAAATTGGAGATTAATCAATTTGTCGTTGAAAGCTAAATACCTACTTAGTCTAATATGAATTCAGTTCTCTTAAAATGCTTGTTGAAAAACCACCAATAACTGGCAAAGAGATCAATACGTTGTCTTCAACGGCAATGAGCGGATTTCGTCTTACTCCAGGACCTGTTGATGAGAGGTTGGTGCAGTCATAGCATCTTATCAGCTTTCCCAAAACAAATCATTGGGTTGTTTTCTTCAAAGAAATTTCCTTTTACCAATAGAAGGTCCTTAATATGTTAGCAATGCTACAAATTTAGGTACCGTCATCTTTTTGAGAAGAAACGTGAAGGTGATGGGATGCCTGTTGTTTATGATATCGAAAGGAAAGACCATAGTGCCGGGCAGAGATATAAAAATTCTTTAGACGGCATAGATGGTGAGTCAGATTTATGAGAGTGTTTGTTCTTTGTTGCACTACAAGCTATATTTCCAGTGCCATGTAAATTAATTGCAATTTTTTATACTCTCTTCCATATTTAGGAAATATTCAGTCGTAGTATATTTCAGGAGATGAACCTGAGCGGAAGAAACATAAAAGTGACAAAAAGGAGAAGAAGAAGAAAAAAGATAAGAAGAAGAAAGATAAGGTGATTATGCTCAACATCGCAATGACAGTTTTTCCCTACTTTTTTATTTTGTGTTCTATAATTATTTACATTGTTCTTTGATTGTCTTGTCCACAAATTCCGTAGTAGTCGTTGAACTAGTATAAAAGTTCCTCGTAGTGCTCAAATGTACTGCCATAATAACGAATCGTAATTGCAACTAGCGACATAGGTCAAATTTGCATGATGTTATTTTCCGCACTTTTTGTAATAAGCGTGTTAACGTTTCAAAAAAATATATGTGTTCCTGCAGTCAAAGAATTGGCTGATGTTATCCAATAGTTGTTATTGTAACAGCTTTCATATTACTTCTAGTGTTTATGTTGATTTAATCAGAAAGCCACACATTGTTGTTATGCTTTTAATTAATATCATTTACAGAAAGATGAGGATCGAAAGCACAGAAAATCAGCAGAAATTGGTGGACAAGCGCCTCCTGTGTTGATGGAGTTCTAAACTATTTTTTGGTTGGATTCGTTTACTGTTGTCAGTTTTTGTTATCAATTTTGTTTCTATTCGATAACTAAAAAAGTAAAGAAGTACATACTTTAAGTATTTCTTTACAATAAAAACTTCAAAAAATTTTTATATCGTCACAAGTTAGAGCTGCGATTGATGGTGGTGTTTGAAAACACGTGGGATAAGATATAATAAGTAGAATGTGAATAGGTTAGTGTGAACAATTCAAGATTATGAAGCATTTCTTCACAGTAAGCAGAAATATTTCTTGTGATCTATTCAACAAATGTGCGAGTTTTTATGGACAAAACTCACGATTATTCTCGCTTCAACACTATGTTAATACTTTCTATTGGTAATTATTTCGCCGTAATTTGCCGTAATTATTTCGATCGTGCTCGGTGCCAAATTCTCACACAGATTCCGCTAGCTGACATGAAAAAGGATTTTCATTATGAAGTATTACATTTTTTATAATTTTCAGTAGTACGCTTTTTATTCATCTTCACGACTTGTTTAAATGGCATAGCACAACTGATCAGATTTCTCCATTGTTGGCTATGTTGCTAGTCTCAACCAGCTAAATGCCCACTTCGTCTGTTGCACCGTGCTTCAGTTTTTCTCAATACGCACAGTCTCAAGTACCGCTCTAGAGCATTGGATATCAATCATCCAAATTATGCGGATATTACTTCGTATTTCACACTCTCTATAACTCCAGACAAAATGGTTTTGGTACGCAGCATAGTCCTCATTGGATACTTGTTACGGTGAGTTTTAATTGCTGAAAACTTACTTGAGTATATCATTGGAGTGTAAATTCGTTCATATTTCGTCTGCATTTCATTCGATTCGTCCAAAACACAGGCCCAATAAAATATGTAAGAGAATTCTCATCAGGATTTATTGCAGAAATCGATGTAACAAGTTGCTCGGGCAATTGTTCGTAAGAGCATGTTATATTCCATAGATGCTTTTCAGTCGTCCGGCATTGTTTTTCCCGTGAGGTAGCTCCTACATCCTGTAGAAGAATCTTACTAAACAGTTGTGGAACCCAGTTGTGTCAGTCAGGAGCTACAAAGATGATAAGTAAAATGGCTTGATAATTCTTGATTATCAGTTATGAAAATAGTTATGGTATATTGAATATCGTAATTACAGTGTGGCATACAGAAAAAAATTTCACAAAATAACCAATATTCTTCACATTTATTTTGGTCAACTATGCATGAGAAGTTTTGCTATTCAGCAAAACTTACTTAGGACTGAATTTTAAGTACAATGACGAAGTTTCGTAAATAATCTCATGATTAACAGAAATTTACGACATACAGTGGTATCCTGTGTTGAACAAGTAATTTCGTGGAACATCTCATCTGCAAGTGTCTCAAATTCAAAAACATAGTTATGGTGCGAGATAACATTGCAATAACAGCGACATTATCATCATTGTATGAGCAACATGAATTTTTCGATTGTCAACAATTAACTATCGTCATGAATTGCAAAGCTGGCTTGCTTTTGTGATTTCTCACTCCTTTGAATATTCTCGATGTTTCGTTACAATTACCAAATTGTGCCGCGTAGATCTTTCACTTTTTCAGCAGTAATACCAGATGTTTCATCGGAAGTAATGTGATACTTCAACGTAAACTAAAGTTTTATATATTATTATATTCGTGCCAATTCGCTGATTATTTTAAGACTTTGCAGAAGTTGATGGTTCTTTATTTCACTAATATATATTTAACTTTTCTTAAGCCATTTACGTTGTCGTAACGGTCGATTGATCAATTGGATTATTTCCATTGTGCTTTCTCAGATAACATTTCTTTCTTTGGAAAACAGCAGATTTGTTTTGTATAATTGCTTATGTGAGGTCATGAGGCAAGAACTTGAAAATGCCTCCAACACGGCTTTAATCAAACTTCAGGGAAAATTGCGTCTAGCCAACATTGGCCATACTGAGATTAGGCGACATGCAGCTCAACCTATGTGGTGACTTACATGGATGACAGTTGTAAAGCATGTTAATGATCCAAGGTGCTCGGATGAAAACTAGATTTTGAGGAATGACCATTCAATAGTTTAGGTAAGTATTTGGTAATTTTCATTCATGACATGGGACAACACAAAGTTTGTTTTAGTTTTGCAATTTCCGTCGTTACTTTATGGTATACTTTATACCACGACGACATAAATAATAAAGTTGGTAGGAGATTTATGTAGTTTATATTGGAGTAATTGGATTGCTGTGCAGTTTTAACGTTCGCATGCTGTTTTAATTCAAACTCTATAACACAAGTTCACTTCCACAGAATAGGAGAGAGGTCATTATAATTTCTGATACCAAGTCGTCAAAGTATAATGAAAATAAAAAAGACAACCGGGTCTTGCTTTCATTGATCTGAAAGTTTCCAAGTTTGTTGAGACATAAACGGGCACGTAAGAGTTGACTAACCAAGCGCTTTCCACTTTGTACTTTATGCTCCTTCGTGAGCTGTATAAGAATTTCACTACCAAGATGAATTCAAAATAAAAAATTCACAGAGCGGTCCGTACAGATGATGACCTGTGTGGACACCAGTAGTAAGTGATTGGATTCCACTCGGCGTCAAATACATAGCAATAAATTAACCAGGATGATGGTCACACTTCTGCGCGACGGTTTTAGACAAAGATTGTTATGACTTATAAATCTTGTGGACGAAAAGATTGTATGACAGGAAAGGTTTACAGTAGCATAATAACTCTATCGCCTTATAAACTTGTGCATATGGCTATTAAGGGAAAGCAGCGATGATTTGTTATTGTGAGCAGTCCCGTTATACCATTTTTTGAGAGTTGAGAAAATGTACATTAATCAAATCATTAGTTGATCATATTTTAATGCATAATATACGCTATATTTCAGAATGGTCAACGCCATATTGATGACGACTGAGTTACCCATTTATGGATGCATCTAGTCAGTAGCTTTATAAATTTAATGAAGTTTGCAATGAGTAACGGGTAAATAAATCATCGGGTAGATGGTAAGGTTATTTTATTTGTGTCATGAAATGACATAAAATGGAAAGGAAACACATTGATAGTGCATATTTCACTACAGCGATTTGATTTGAAATGCTTCGATTCCTTGTTAATCAATTTTAGAAAGATTTAGAGTGTATATTGTATGAAGAAAATCTCTGAGTTACTCAGCATGTATATTTGATGTAATTTTGTATGGACATGTTGATGATATTATTGAAGTCTGTTGTTGTAAAAAATAATGTTTGGTTATCTTCACAAAGTGGTCATATTTATCATTGTACAGTTTCGTAAATTTTACAAGTGACTGATTTTGTTCTGCTTTTTTGGAGAGATATGTGTAGTTTGTTAGTTTATTTCAGATCCTAATATTGTGAGAGTGTGAAATGTTTTATTTCGGTTGTTGTACTCTTGTTATAATGTTTTGTATCACGTCTTTCACATAACCCTGACAATTAGCTGTTTAGTTTTTATCGTAGTTCTAAAAGTCTGATTATATACTTTGTGTTATTCTAACTGAAAAATTAGTAAATTGCCTTCATATGGATATGTGGAGAAAATAACCTATGAAAGTCCAACTAATTTTTTCCCACCACGTCTATGGTTTTCTAATTTTACGCATATTGTTTTGGTACCCGTTGAATTTCGACGTACTAATAAATTTTGAACAAAGCATTGTAAAACAAAATAATAAAGGCTACTTTATCGTTTCATTGCCTGTGATCGTTTAATTGATTGATAAGTATACACAAAGCTTTACAATTCAGTAGGATTATTTTTCGTTAATGGTTGGCAAAGATCCATTGTGTATTGACTTATTGACTAAGGAGGAAATAATTCGAAAGCACTGTCTTCTACAAGGTCTGGAGAGGCTTACGTATAAAAGGCGTTTCATTACCGGATGAGACACGACTCAAGATAATTCAAATACGCTGTTATTCTCGTCTTACTAATGCTTTGGATTTTTTGACATTTCATTCTATGCAAAAGTCACTCTCATTCGCTCCTATCCTTCATCTAAGTCTTGGTTTCTAGACCCATTCATACCAGTTAGCCCTTCTTATCGTAGTTCTAATGACTTTGGATAAAAACATACAAAAACATTGAACGTACAGAATTAAACTCCACATTACTGTCTTTGATGGGTTGTGGTGCAAAGTTGAGTGAAAACACGTAAACATTTCATACATTAAATACAACCCAGTACCTTCAGGGATAATATTAAATAGTTCACAAGTTTTCTTATCACTAATGCACAATGGAGAATAATTGGACAGATGTTTTCTTGAATTTTTCTACATTATCAAACATACTCAGTTTTTCTCATTTCCTCTGCTGCTATCGTTTGCTCTCCTATCATTATTTTTAACTTTATTGCTAATGCTAAACGAATGATACCAACACTACATATTCTGATTTATCTCGTACGTGCTTCACTTTCGACAAAATTTCAGTGATCAGTGACAAATGGATTTAAGAGAATAATTGTAGTATTGAGAAGCAATACCATATTTGCGGCTATGGATGACATCGTGCAATAATGTTTTGAATTAAAATGTCCATATTTTTTTAGTGCAGTCCTATCAATATTGATCAAAAGAAATCGAAATAGTGATTTGGAGTTGAAATGCTACATCGTCACTTTGGCGAGCGAGTCCCGGAAATTGAGACTGTTTCTCCAAAGGATGCTGCTACTAATGATGATCTTCTTTTGTGGATTCGTGATAATGAGATTGGTAACGATGTTGTTATGGAAACACCATTTGGAAGACGAAATGGTAAGAATAAGACTTCTTTTCTCGAGCGAAATGTAATTATAATTTAATGCACGAAATGTCGATAATTGTACTGAATTGTCCCATTAGGAAAAGAGTAGTATGGAAAAAATAATGTATTATGTTATTTTTGAATGAACACACAATGCGTAGTTAAACAACATTTTTCAATGCTTAAAATCCTCATATTACACTCATAACGAGTTATATAGCAGTTACCATAATGACAGATATAGAAGCGTATTATTGATCTCTTCGAGAACTATTATCTTCTTTTTTAACTTCAAATTCAGAAAACAACTTTTACGTATTTCAGTGATCTATTGTGATTACACGGCTTCAGCTCGTGCTATCCGTCCAATTGAAAACTACATTTTGGAGAATGTACTTCCGTTTTACGGTAATACACACAGCTCAGTGACGGTGTCGTCAGAGCAGACAACGTTATTCGTTCATGAAGCCAGGTAGAGTAACTTTCCACAGTTCACTCATTGATTTACCCATGATTGTAGCAAAATAATATCAGCCTTATCGTGGGATGCTATGAATTTGCGTTTTATTTATGTTTACCAAGGGAAAATAACAAAATTAGATTTTGAATATGCGATGTATTTCACCCTAGGTTTTATCATTTGTTTTAGAATATCTGGCTATGTAATTTTACAATGAAATATTTTTTTTAAACATACAAATGAAAACTGTTGACGTCTATTTTTCACATTATTTCATGGTAGATATAGGTATTTCATATTTATCAGACAGGAAATACGATCGATGACGGGTGCTGGTGATAGAGATAGTGTGATATTCACTGGATCGGGAAGCACCGCCGCCGTCGAGCTTCTAATCCACTTAATGCAGCTTGAAAACCTGGTTAAATTTTCATAATTCTTTCGTATCAAATGTATTGGTTTAGCCAAAAAGCGGTACCCCTCGCTTTGAGTAGTTTGAACTCTTATTGAACTGGGCTGCATCGGCACGACATTAACTATTACCGGTCTGTCCGCGAGACATCGACGCAACCAAGTTGCAGGGTTGTCCAGATATCAACTCGACAGTGACATAGGATTGATTAATTTAACTTTGATAAGAAATAATATTAAGTAGAATTAAAAGGCTGTAGTAGAGGTGAGAATAGGGACATTCCAATAGTCCCTATACCAAGTAACGAGCATTAAGTTTGGTAAATTATTAAAATCAAAAAACTCATATATTTTAAAAGTTTCCAGGATCGGCTATCTTTTAACCTCGGCATTTGTAAATTGAATATGTTGGTTGTGACTTTGTTTAGCAATACTCGAGGTTGGTAAACAGTGTTTTATTGAAAAGACAATACAACACAGAGACAGGCTAAGGTTTCGGCAGAATCGCCTTCATCAGAGCCTAAAAAACCTATGTCAATTGTGTGGTCTATTCAATCAAACATTATCGCTGATCTTGCAGAAGAAATACTTAATCTAAAGTTTTAACGCCCAGTCAAACCCACATCATCCCAAATACTCACCTTTAAAATGGCTTTTCTCTGTTAGTTGTGG
>KN716609.1:0-30480 GCA_000816705.1 Dictyocaulus viviparus
AAGGAAAGGAAAGAAAAAAGAGATAAAAACATATGAATTACAGTATTCTATTACCATCGCCTACCATCTACTAATGCACGAGAACAAAAAAAAAAATACAAATAAATAAAGAAGGAAAAATAAAGAAAGCAAAAATGTGCGAGAAAATACAATATAAAAGCAAATAGAAACTGAGCAAAAACAAAACGAAAAAACAATCTTAAAAATGAAAAATATTAAAAAAAACAATATAAAAGAATAAAATAAAACACAGAATTGTAGAAATAAAAAAAATTTTAAAAAATATAAATAAAAAAGTCGAAAAAAGCCAAAAAACCGGCCCAAGAGAAACCATTTTTGTAGATATTTTTGCACTAAGAGTTTGTTTATCATATTTGATCTATATTTACCTGATAGTAATTTTGTTAACTCCTTATGTGAACGACGAGGAAAGGGAGTACGTAAAGAATTGGAATGAATAATGATTATGGTCTTTTTTAATTAAAGTATCAATGTATTAATGTAATATGTAAATTTCTGAATAGCGTGATTTATTAGATTTCTCAGATTATCGATTTTATGTTTCGATACGGAGGATAGGAAAGTGGAGGCAACGACGAGTTGAAATGTTTAGGGATTTTATGGTAAGTAAGAGGTTAGGGAATGAAGTTTATTGATTGATTTTATCAATAGTACAATTTGATTGAATTGTCGAATACTGATTTTGATTTTTGATAATCGGTTTTAGGGGATTTGCAGGGACCACATGATGATGAAGCCCACAGAGAGGAGTTGCTATCGAAAAACGTTGAAATCGGAAGATAAAATTGTATGAAACCAATAAATAACAGTGAGTTTTTTGCTTGTTGCTTTTGCTTTCTATTCTTCGCTTTTTTGTTATTGTTCTGTTTTGTTTAGGTTGTTTTTTTGTTGTTTCGTCATTCGCTTTTTTTGTTTTCCCTCCTTTTTGTTCGAAAAAGATGATCTATAGTAACACAAAATTTGAAAAGCTTTTGTCTCTACGATGGACGTGGGAGTCTCCAAATGCAATGTACTATAACGAAATAGATCGTGTCATAGTAAAAATAGGTTTGGCGTAACACATATTTCTGTTGCTCTAAATTCCATGCTAAATAAAAATACAATGTCTCAGATCAACATTAGATTTCAATTAATTAACCTTTTATTACCTATTACCGTAGTAAGTGTCATTTAAAGAAATAGACGTCTCACTAGCGTTTGCTCACCTTGTCGATGATCAACGTGATACAAGTAAATATCTCATTTTTAATAATCGTATTCCTACTAATCATCGACAGAGTCGAGCCGTTACCAATAAGACTTTCATTTGTCCTTATCGCGCGCAAAGGTAGTCCATTGAATTCTTTTTGCTTAAAGGATTCGTTAAGCATTATAATTTCTTTTTTGAGTCTTGATGAAGAGGTCAAACGATCGGGCTGGTGGCCTTTCTGCATAGCGTTCGATGTCCAGTTGGATTCATCCACTTACAGCTCGTGTCCACCGGTCATCATTCATGCGTATCACGTATTCGGTCCACCTACTCTTTAAAAGCTTGGCGTGTATAGCTGCGTCGCTGATTTTCAATCATTGACGTAGGTTAGAACTTCGTATTCCTTCTTTTACTTGTGTGATAAGAGGAACGCCAAGTATCATTCTTTCGAAAGAGCGTTGTATTGCGCTCAATGAACGTTCATTCTGCTTTCGTAATGTCCCTGCTCCTGAATCATACGTTA
This sequence comes from Dictyocaulus viviparus, assembly GCA_000816705.1. Lineage (NCBI taxonomy): Eukaryota > Metazoa > Nematoda > Chromadorea > Rhabditida > Metastrongylidae > Dictyocaulus > Dictyocaulus viviparus. The sequence continues at coordinate 1,734 of KN716609.1, forward strand.
CCGCAGCAAGAACCGTCGCACCAAAAAGGTGGGCTCGGAGCTTTGTCTTCTTTGTTTTTCTCTCTTCACTGTCGAAGTCGGCTAGGACTTGTTTTGTTAGCTCAATATTTGGTATAGTGAATACAATATCATCAGCGAAACTGAGATTGTGAAGCTGCCGACCGTCGACGTGCACTGCCACATCGTCCCATTCAACTTTTCGAATGATGTTTGCTTGCCCAAATCCTCTTTCAACATTAATTTTGATGCCTGTATAGAATAGCGTAATTTTGATTTGTATAACCCACGGAACGTCTTGATATATGAAGCTGCAAGCGCTGGTGTGAAAAAGCTTATAGACGACTGACAACAGGCAGATTGGTTGATAATAACCAATGTTGTGAATATATTCCATTTTATGCAGCAATACGGCCCTAATAGTTTTCCATTGACTTGGGACTTTGCATTCGGACAGGTAGCCTGTGGAGAGTCGGACAAGTGTTTCAATAAGAACTGAAGGTAGTTTTTTCAGATGCTCCGGTCCAATTTTGTCTAGCATCATAGCTGTATGATTTCTCACCGATATAATTTGGAAAGGAGGATGTTTGTAGGAACATAAGTGTATTTTCTCTCATTACATGGAGGTAGATGAATGCGGTTATTGAAGAGATCCGAGTTAATATAAATAACTTTCTCTATTGTTTTTTGAAAGAGGTAAGTCTTCCGTATTACCGTCAAAGAGCAGTCATTTTGTTCTTATGATTTGTGAAGCATCGGCGAGCGTAACGAAAGCTTTTGTCAGTTTCAGCTGCTTCATTCATCACTTTTTGCTTTTCCATCTTTTATCGCTTCTCTACAGCGTTTCGCATTTTCGGACGTTACATGGTGATTGCCTGCCGATTTAGCTGTTCTACGTTGTTCTATGAGTTAATGAATTCCTAAAGGCAAGCATCTCTTAGTAAAATTTCAAACTCTCAGCATTTTTTGAGCTCTCGCGAGGCTCTGTGTTAGCCGATCATATCTCGCTTTGGTGTTGTTAATCAAGGAGTGTTTCCATAAGTTACCTGAAAAATCATATAAATCCGAAGAAATTTCGCTTTTTATCCAGTATGAAATTTGGGGCACTCGAAATATGTATTACGCAAAACCTATTTAATGTGACATGGTCTTTTTCGTTATGGTACATTGCATTTGGAAACTCCCACGTCGATCAAAAGGATAAAGGCTTTTGGAATTGTGTGTTACCATAGATCATCTATTTTGCCATGATGAACTCTCAAAGACGCTCTTCCTGTTCATTTCATTTGAGTCTGTAAGTCACAATGTAACGCTCTTCTAACATTCTTCTGCGACCAATTTTAGCATTTAGAATTTCCAACGATGACCTTGTAGAATGTGTGGTCTGTAGAACTTCTCCATGTTCATAGAAAATGCCTAAATTTTACCTACTTGGTAAACTGATGTGGGAGCGTATTATTGAACATTATAAAGGCTATTATTGGACTTTGAACTACGTCTTTTCAAATTCTCACGTCTGATTAGGGTTGTTCAAACGAATTGATGCTCATGGCCTAAGTCAAATTAACGAGTACACTTAAACCACCAGCACCTTTCTTATCGCATGTTCCAAGGAGCGGTCCGTCTCTAGTGTCGTGAACAACACTTAGTGGCTGCTGTCTTCTCGTTTCTGCCAGTTCGATAGCACCAGAATTAATTTTTTTTTCAGCATGCTTCAAGAGGTTCTTTATGGGAGATTTTGATTTGAGCGTTCGAGTATTGTAGGAACAAAACGACACCTTAGTTCTTTCGCATTCACCCAGCCTATTTTAGCCATTTGATTTTAGCAGCCTCTCTGTAATCGTCTTCATCTACGCTTCCGTATCAAGGGTCATGGCAACGAAGCCCACTTCTCTCACTGCTTTCTGACTTGAGTTTAGTTATTGCAGGCGACTCCAAACCGCCTTTCGTTTCATTTCTAGTCACTCTGGCTTTCAACTGAATCGACGTTCAGGATACAATCACATCCAAGCAGAAGTGCGCACGCATGCGTAAATACACCTATTTACATAAAGAAGGGATGAATCGACCAGTACAGAAGAATCAGGAAGTAAATCCTTCAAGTCCATATCTGTCTCAGGGCAAGTACACGGCTTCTTTTGGTCCGCAAATCACCTCCTATTCGCCACCTGTGTTCGCTTCACATAACCTTGCGACTGACCGTCTAGAGATCTCTTAATGAAGGAGATCTCCGTGGGTCGTCTGTTACATCTGAAAGTAAATTCAAATAATAATATTAGCAAATATATGTTGACCTTATGATAAATATTATAAGTACTGTTATGATGTACGGCACCTAAGCCTTCTAAAATATGGGGACACGTTGAATAAGAATGATTTTTTGAAATCGAAAATCGTGAATACAAGTCTGAGAAATGCTTGTTACCGCTTATTTCACAGATCGACAGTAAAGCGTTAACCTCCAGAATTTGATAATCCGTTAACATTAATAATGAATTATTATATAATGTTTGGTTATGCTTTGATGTATCGATTTGTGTGGTACGGTAGAAAGGTTTTTGCGTAGATGCAACAGCATCTTATTTGGTCAGGCTTTATTAGAACATAAATCACTTGCAGTCTAACGCTATAACTGGGCTCATTTTTTTCAAAAAGAAAAGCTTTCTACAAATAAATAACAATGAAATTTTCAAACACGCAATATGCAATATATACGTATAGGACCAGAGTAGTGTGGTTAAATTTTTCAAACTTTTCAATTTACGCAGATTACGATCAACACAACAGCAGAGTATAAACGGTTGATAAAGCTCGTCGTATTAACATCGGAATGACCTGTCGTTTATCACACAACGCACCTCATTCGCATTCGTCAAGAAAAAAGAAATAGGATGGCAATGCTTAATCATTAATTATTCCAGTTTATAGCAAATGAAAACATTTCAGTAGCGTTTCACAAACGCTTATTGAATATTGTCATCAAAGCTGTATGCTAGTGTTTTTTATATATGAAACACATAAATGAAAAACAGTGCACAAATTTTCTGAATTCGTTAGCAACTTTTGAAGAACGAGGAAAATAATCAAAATCAATTTTCACTCAATTTCTAGTAATCAAACGTTTTTGAATAAGCTATGTTCTATCGAAGACGTTGGAGATGTCATATCGCTTAGGATATAAAATGCTGTAGCATATAAACTTCCGTTATTAAAAATCGCTCGACTGTTAAAAGCTTCAATGCATAGATGTGCTTCACGAATATCTTTAGTAATTTATAATGAAATTTAACACACGGATATATAGAGATTATTTCCTTGAGGCGTTCTATTGCTTATTTGATCGGCTGCTCGCCTCTTGTGACGAGGCTTTCACACTCTGCGGCCTCTCCAGCTGCTTCATTTCGTTATGTCTTCCTTATGACTACACCAGTCGAAAGACAGCTGTCCTTCATTATGCCGTTAAGCGTGCTTACTTCAAGTACATTTTGGTTGTCATCTCGATGAATATCGTAGTCCACTGTACTCAACTGCTATGTTGATGTCCGTATTTATTCCTATATGTTTTTTTTTCAAAATATTATATAGCTGTAATGTTTTTTGACCTTATTTCTATTAATACTTTGCTTATTTATTCACCGAATTTAATTATTTAAATGTGTTCGATTAGTTTGATAGACGTGATGCTGAAGCTGATATTTGTATTTTATATGGTAATTTTGCTGAATGTTTAAAAGCTGTATGAAGTCTTTCAATATGAAAATCTCAGCTAAACAATTGTTGTGTTTTTCTAATGTTTGATGCATTCTCGACTTCTTGACTGCTACGTTTCTGATGATTCGCTACTTTTTGACTTCATGCTAGAACAACTTGATTGAATTGAAAATTGATCGCCATAATTAGTTAGCTTTTTGTATAAATATGCTGCTTCTTTTTCATTGCTCTCCTACATACATTCACGTTGATTCGTTCATCCTCATGAGTTGAAAAATTGATACTTTGAGCGTCTGTAAAATTTGGTTAATTCATTACTCTAATTACTGCTTAGTTTTTTTTACCAGAAAAATATGTCTTGTGGCTTAGATGTAGGTCTCTATTTTAGCATTAAGAAATTCTCAACTTTAAAAATATTTTAGTTTTTTCTTCCTCAGCAATAGCATGAGGTTACTATACAATACGTTCTGAATAAAGACTGACGTTTTTGCAATATCACCCTCTTCAAAGTTCAACTGGCTGTAAATTATTTTCGATTCTCATAGATGTTTCCATAATTGTAACGAAGGAAGTTCTTAATTCAGTGCTTAAACGCGTACTCAAACAACTCAAACATTCAAAACACTCAACGTTTAAATGTATTCTATTTGAAATGGAAGCAACTGTGCTAGTGTTGTAATGTTATCACAAATTTTCAGATTCGTTTTCTAAATGATAATACTACTTTTGTAGATGACGCTAAGTCATGTGTTGATCTACAATCATCCATTTTGCTTAATTTAAGGGTTTTGGCGTCAACCCAAGAAGCTTTCGAGAGTTTTTTTGTTGATGTATTACTGTGTTGCGCAACACATCTGACTTCAATCTCAAAATCAACTGCGTTATCCCCCTGCGTTCTATGTTTACCAATTGGTATGTTCTCTTATGAAAACGTCGATAAGTTTTCTCAATCTCTGATTGTGTTAGTTTAATTAACCTCACTTTTTTCAATTGTTACATCCAAAGAAAAAGTGAATAGAGGAATTGCAAAGACATCGAAATCAGCTTCAATGTCTTTGTTTTTGCGCGTGTTTCTTGTTGTTTTGTTTTTGTTTCTTATTATAATCTTGTCACGTCCACTCTGGAATCTCACTTCCATAATATATATTCAGTTGTAAAAAAAAGTTGAGCGTAATTTATATAATCTATCTTAGTACGACACAGAGTTGAAGACTTTTTTAGAATCATTTTCAACTCTGAACTCATTCCCGGATATTTCAATCGTATTTCATCTTCAGTTCATCAGAACAGATTTCGTACACTCAAACAACAACTCATTCCGATAGTAATCAACTTTCGTTTCTACTCAACGTGTTTTCCTTTGATTTTGTGCATCGCTAGAATTCATCGTCTGGAACTTCTTCTTAATGCTTGTTACGTTTTCATTTTAATTGTTCGTATAGAAATCTGATTCAGACATTTTGACCATCGTCGTCTAATAGTTTTCTTCCAACGTCCAATAAATGAATTTCCATTATTGTCTTCGGGCTCGTCATTGACTCGTAGAAGTTGACAGTTTATATTTTTCAGGGAATCGTTAGAGGTGTTCCGTAATCCCATTTGCGAAACTTTGTTTATTATTCGTCCCTTCCTGGCTACTAACAATTCAAAGAGCCATATATATACTCTTGTTTCACAAACTCCATCCGATCGTCGTTTTCAGAAAGTATCGTTAGAGGTCTTTTTTTTGACCTTTTTGCTCATTAAGAATGAAACACTCATTTTTATCCTCATTTCACGTTGCGAACAGTTGGGTGACTTCATAAATCTTCCTCAACATCTGTTTTGAAGCTCATAATGTTTTGTTGAAGCAGCTCCAATTTCAACATGTAAGCAAGAAAATTTTTTTCTTCTGATCTTTGAATATCGTAACATATTGATACGTTCAACCAATAGAAAACAACCGATTTTTCCTAATCCGATGTGCAGGGGGTTTGTTTTACATGGAATGTAGTCCTATAAATTAGGGTTAAAATTCATTCATTATATAGATATTAGACATGGAAAAAGCATAGTGTATGAATGTTGCTCGTTTGTTTGTTGCTTTGTTGTTGTTTTTTTTTCTTATTCTGTACAATCTATTGACTGAAAAGAAGCTTAGTCAGTCACCTCTTCCGAGTGCAGTAATCAAGTCATCGCTTCTGCAGTACTCTTCTATTGAACACATTTCGTTCAAGATTCGTCAACGGGTTTTCTCATATCATTTCATCTTTTATGACAGCTTAATAGTCGGAGTTTCAAATTTGACTCAATACTTATTTTATGTAGCTATCGTGCTTGGAAGCGTTTTCCTTCCTTAGCTGTCTATATAAATGTGTCGTAATAAAAGAAATGTGTCTTCCTGTTATCTACTGAATAATTTAGCAGCTTTTGTATGAACGGTTGTGAGGCAATCAAAAATACTCATGAAACTATTCATCATTTCATTGCGAAAAGCTAAGAATCGAAGTGCTCCAAAATTCACTACTTGAATAACTCGCTTATTTTTTCTCTACACACATTTGTGCTTACCGTATGACGTGTTTGATTACGATACGATTTACTTCACTAAAATATTAACTTCATTCTCTTAAAGGAAGCTGTTAAGAAAGCAGTTCATCTTTACTATTGAAAGGGGATTGTCTTTTGTTATTTATCGTGTCCGTCATACTTTGATGGCTCAGATATTTCACTAACAAAATGTAGTGGTACTTTAGAGAAGAAAAATGGTGACAATACATAAACTGAAAAACAATAACACTATTTGATCTTCATTGACTCTTCAGAAAAAAATAACGTCCATAGAGAATTCTATACATTTAAAATCACTGTAGATGAAGAACACAATCGTCTTACCGGTCCGCAATAGTACTTTTTTTCTCCACATAAATTCATTTGAATCGATATCGTCGAAATTCACTTCAATTCAATTCGTATCAACTTTGTAACGAATGCTTTAGAGAAATCTGAAAAAAAACTGGCAAGTTTCTTTGTCGTTACGAAGATTTCAAATCTAACGAAGTTGCTGTTCATATTTGTCCTTGGTTGTTTACGGATTATCAATATGCTAAAAGCATTTAACGCACTACACAAACAATCGTCATTCTCATTTCATTTTAAGAAATCAAATGATGTTTCAGTACGTTACGTTATAGCGACCAGGAGCATAATTTCTTTAGATCATTTTATGATTCTACAGATTTGTTATAACAATAAAAAATGGCGTAAAAAATGATTTAATTCCTTTCATCACTCATTCAGTCAAAAGCACGAGGTTTAAATGTTCATTTTACACTACTGCTGAGAAATTTCACTTTAACTGCGACTGTAAAACAATGCGATTAGACGAGTCGACGGTGATTTTACACTAAGCATATCGCTTTCCTAAGGATACTCTTTGATGTGTTGCCGATCGATCAGTAGGAGTTCGATGAGTCGAAAGTTGATTTACCAATCGCAGCAGTAACGAAAGAGGAAATACGTCATCATGTACGTATGTGACCCCTATGAACAGAAAAGCTCAGTAATCAAAATAATTACACAGCATATAACCGTAGGCATAGTCGTTAAACACATTAAATGTATTTGTTTTTGTTTATTTTACAAAAAAAACTTCAATTTTTTAACACAACTGCTCACTCATTGTACATTTTAAACGGTCATGCGATTATATTAATAGTATTCAGGTGTTTTTTTTTGTTCAGTTAGTTCTTTGATGAGAAAAGTATTATCGGCCACTTCTATTACCATTTACTACTAGAATAGGAACTAAATGAATGCGGATTTTGTCGTTCAATGGTTCTTGAACAATCGATTTTTTTGTTTGTCAACATGCTTAAATCTTCTCACATATCATTTCACATTTATTAAAAGTATTCTGCGCAGAAAAAAAAAAACAACAAATTCTTGTTGATTGAATTTTCAGCTATCAGTGTGCTGATTGTGTCTCGACCAGTAATTTGTTTACGTTATTGTTCCGACTTTTAAACGAAAGAAAAAATGTGCATTCTAAACATATTTTATTGTGTTGTGGTCAAGAGGATATCGCTATAATAAGAGGTATTAATGTATGGCCGTTTATGGGACGAATGAATGCGTTGAAACAAAGGAAGTGTCAAAGTTTGTTCGTTGAATTTCATCGTGGCGTTACTTGAAGCGATCTGTCTGTCAATCAAGTTAAGGCGGTCAAAAGTCATATAAAAGTCAGTCAAAAAGTCAATCAATTATGAACGTCACAGTACAACGCGAGAAATCTACTGCAGTACTGCATAAAAATATTCAGAGAGAAGAAATTGAATATCTTGGCTACATTAAAAAGTACTGCTTATGAACCGACCATCAGTTGGAGACGATTCATTCGACGCAAGGTGTTGTATTGCGAAGCAAAATCATTTGCATTTGCAATACTCTTAATAACCGTGGTGATCCATAACAATACTACTGATTTGTTGATGTTGAAAGGCGGTTAGTTAGCAACTACATTAATAGAAATAAATATCAAGACACAATCATCTCGCATAATGTTAAAATTAGCGGTTCATTTGAGGAGATTATGCTGCTTATTGAATGAAATTTTAAGAGGATTTTCAAATGTTAACCTTCTTGATGAAACTAAACGACTAATTCAAACATCTACATTCATTCGTTCACCAACGAAGCAATACATCTCAGGGAATGCGGCCAGAGTTGGCATTTTGAAAGGGTGTAGTACTCGGATATGATACTGTTAAGTCTTTAATATCCTTCGTCACTCGTCAAAGATTATTGGAGCTACGTTATGATGTGCTGGTACTTCCACCATATGTTCTTGACCATACACCTTCACACTACCAATAAAATAAGAATTCGAAGCTTCTTAGATTTCAAAATTCATAAAGACCCTCATGAAATGAAATTTCATTCTATCCAGTATTCTTGTGGACAAAGTAAGCTAGCTGTTAAATGAGGGATGTTGTAGTGCACCGTGGAATGATGACGATGGCCAATCAAGAACAAAACTGCTTGATAGGTATGAGCGTCATTGACAGCTGAAATCAAAAAAATTCATCGTTTTCTGTGTGTTCTCTTTTGTTTCACACAAAACGCCACGTATTTTTCAACCAGATTCTGACAAAAGTAGATATCATACGAGAACCAGTGAAGATCCACATAGATTGAGAAAAACGTCAAGAACACATTACGAAGCCAAGCTTGCATCGAAAACGGCTAGTGGTCAGCCAGCTGATGTTAGTCAATAGAAATCTCCCAATTATATTTCAACATAACAGTTGGTTATATAACGCTTTTATGATGTTGAACCAATGTAATGAATTCAATATTACGAACGAAGATGGTGGAGTTCTCAACCGTCGATTTTCACATCCGCATAACTAATTTCACGTTTTGTACGGTATTCTTAAAATGGTTACGGTTTCGCTTGTAGAGAATACTCTCCCGAGTAATCTCTACTTTATCATTTTAATTATATAAAAAGTAGATACAAATCATGTATTTATATTGTTCGCTTTTCTCTTAATAGTCATCATATCGAGGCGAGTAATGCGCGGACGTCCTAATTCATAGAAGGTCATAATTGTTTTGACATCGTGCTTAGCTTCTGGTACCGACATACGTTGTTTCAACATCTCCAGTCTCCGCCCACTCCCTATATAAGCAGCTACGGTAAACATCTCATCCATACTCTTTACTCATTACCTCCAAAACGATCTCCTTTCACCTTCACCATTGAATTGGTCGTCGTTATTTCATTATATCACAAGTCTCATGCAATCTCCATGATTCATCACGTATTCTTTTTGATCTGCATATATATCATTCTCACGTATTGTATCTGATTAATAATTGTTATCTGATTGAATAATCACATCCTTATGAATCTCATTATACATGTTCTTCATCTATCGTTATTGTAGTCTTGATGTAATATCTTATGTGTTGTAAATAAAGGTTTAATTACCCAAGTTTGAGGTGAAACCACTCAAGTTTGGAGCAAGCCGACAACCACTGAACCCGAGCCCTTGCATATCGCTAGCCTCTCATTAAATTGACACTATGCACTATAATATAATGATGAGTAGAAAAAGTGTATGAAAAGATATAAGAAGAGTGTTAACAGTATTTGCTCCATACGATATAATTCAATTTTTTTCGGATTATGGCTTTTTATCTAAAAAATAATAAAAGGATTTGGAAGTGATAACTTTCAAAACAACATATCCGAGTGTGAGTGTTCTCTCTTCGCGTCGAGGTAGAAAAATATGACTGTTCGAAAGAATGACAAGCTTTGAAGAGCTCTGTGAATACTTTCAAGAACACAGCTGCTCTATCTATCAACTCTTTTCCTCCATTTTTGATATTTCAGCGGTTTTATTGATAGCGTTGCAAGTTTGCACTTCCGTTGAAGAATTCCGTCATTTTCTTAACATTACTGTGACATGATCAAATTTCTTGTGGTAATTTTTATTAGAAGAGTCCCAAATTAATCGCACTATTAGGAATTGGTCGAAGTTGCATAGACCAATTTATTTCTCACAGTGTACTCATGTAAACGTTTATCTTGTTCGTTTCATTCAAGTCTATGAATCAATTTTCTTTTTCCTCAATTCATCACGTATAACTTTGCAAGATATGCGACGTAACCTGTGGAACCTCTTCGAATTCATGCAAGACGCTTAAATTTCAACTTCATCGAGTCTAATGTTGGATACCAGATGGTAAAGATTGGCAAAACTGGTATTGGATGACGTCATTTCCATATCCACGTCCGAAACGGATCGTTATTTGTTCAGGAGAATTTATACTTATGAGCAGCATCAACACATCCGTTATCGCATTTTCTCTCGGTATCCAGGTTTTCACTTTTTTCATTCACGTTCCAACAGCATACATAACTTAAATTTGAACAGCCTCTTCGTACTTATCCACTCAGCGCTACCATTTCGCTCAGGTATTTGGATATGATCGCATATATTTCGCTAAATGAAAGTTCAGAATACAGTACGCATATTTGTAAGTGCAAACATGCCTGTATACATTCTAAGACATGCACATATTGAGGGTATGAACCAATGCAGCGAAGCGAAATCAAAAGAATCCATCCCTCAATTCACTTGCATTTCAAAACGGGGGGCAAGATCGCTATTGAGTTAGTAGATGTTAACACATGTCTGTGAGGTATTACAGACCGCTTTGTTAAATCAAAAATAAGGCATGAACAGGAACATTTCTGTCAGATAAGAGAAGGCGTCAACGATTGGTTCCTGTTCAACTCTTGCTGATTCCTTTCTTCTGTATAATTCTTTCTTTACGTTGTTTTACATGTTTATTGAACGTTCCAGGTACTCTTGCAAGTTGCTTTCTCCAATCAAGGTCTCACCTACTTCGTTTTGTTATTTTTGACACCTCAATCCTTTTATCCACCAGGCTTTCGTCCTACTCGTGCTCAGTCCAACTGTCCTCTATGCTTTTTTTCACTGGACATCATCATTTCTTGATCATTCTTCGTATATTATTTTTTACACTTCTCAACAACTTAACATTTGCAGAGTATCGGTAAGAGCATTAAATTCATTTGTGGCATACTAAAACCAGTGCTTCACTGCGGCGTAAAAATAAACAGCTTCAACAACGCCGTATTACCTTATCCTACCTATTTTCGTATGAAGATGGTCAGTGGTCAATAAAAAACTGTATTTATGTGATGCACTTTTGATACCACTCGGCTAAAGCTCGTGCATAGAGTGGGTATACACGTTAGTCAACCACAATACTCCGTTGATTTTGACGCTGTCACATGTTTCTTGTTGTTTGGTTTTAATGATATATAAAACCAATTCTTTCTAAATCCTGCTTGCTTGAACAGTTGCTTTTATTCAAGGCTCTCGATATACAAAAAACCACGCCTTCCGTGAAAGGTGCGGAGGGCATACCTAGAAAGCATTTTGTACGGTTGCTATGAAGATCTTTCCTAGGATTATAATAAGTACTTATGAGCTGACCTCTATTTATGAGAGTATTGTTAATTGTATCATATATTTTTATCGGGGCAAAATACGCAGCTTCATAAACGCAGAAGCGGACAGCATTTCTTCAGGAAAAATTGTTGTTTGGCATTTTCCAACGAATTTCCCTCTGAATAATAATACAGATGCGCTCTTAAGCAATCTCTCGAGGATTTAAGATGATATAGGTGCAATCCAAACGTTGAATAAGTCATATGAGGAGGAAATCTTAATGATATCATCTCAGTTACATACGGCTTGTTCCACTTCTCATAGGCTATGAAAGTAGTCTTGCTTTGTATCTAAGTCTAAATGAACCGTCAATGAGAATCCTTTATGCTTGTGAGATTATAAACGTTCTTCGGATATATCGTACTCGCTAGAAGACTTTCCTGTACTTTTTTAAACTTTTCTCTTCTCAAATAGTAAATCCCCATCTGAGGAGCAAAGTCTAACAAGTTTCCATTACGGTCTTTCTTCTTTTAGGTCTTTCTATCCTGTGTTGGATTTTATCTAACATCAAAATCGCTAATTAAGAAATTCTAATACGATTTATCGTTGTGCAACACTCGTTCCTAATTGTTGTGTTACTCGTCTAGTTTCCTTTAATTAGCTGTATAAATTGGTGTAAGTTGATGACACTTACTTGCATTGTGTAGAAGAATTTATATATAGTGTCTAGATCATTATAGAACGACGGTTACATCCTTTCATAGACTCACTCCTTAGAAACATCATTAACCACTATGGATCAGAAAAAGACTCGAAACATAGCATCTTATTTTTTATCCCGGTAGCGATGTTCTTTATAGGTTTAACTTGCGCTATATTTTCATATCGAAATGGAATGTCCTAGAAACACATGGAAGTAAAGTGATAAACAGTTCGGTGGCGAATATGGGCGGGTCCAGTAATTTTTAGTCGTGTATTCTAAATTCGATCATCATTAGTACGGAGTCGTTATATTCGATCTGAACGTGTCCTCTTACACTCTGTTAATCTTCATTGAACTGCTTGATTATGAAGTACGGCGAAATTCTATCATACGTGCACTTGTCAGAAAATAATTCAAACTTCGTTTTTCAAACGGGATTCCAAAAGTCGGAAATGTCTCACGTTGATTGATACTCAGAGAAATACCTCTTAATAGATGATTATCTAGTATTTGTTTTATAAGCTTCCAAGATCGGCTATCCTTTAACCTCTGGCACTATACCAGACATTAGTCTCTATCAACGATTGCCTCCACAAACAACAGAAGAAATCCATTTTTAAACTCTGTGAAAACAGTGATTCTGCCGAAACGTTAGACTATTTCTGTGTTGTATTGCCTTTTCAATAAAGCACTGTTTACCAACCTCAAGTATTGCTAAACAAGGTTACAGTCAAGATTACCTATTAGTTTCACAACGTAAACATAATGGTAGGTTTCTACAGCTGATTTTCTTTTGCTCAGTGACAGAACGCATCATACGATTTCTTGCTGAACACGAATTTCACAGCAGAACATAATATAACATTGAGTCGTGCGTGATATGTTATCACCTTCATAACATTTACAAGCGTCTATCATCTAACAGTTCTGTGTCGTGACATAGTGGATTATTTGATCGTGTTCGCTTATTTCACGTTGCTTAATGTATATTCTTAAGAACTGTCATTTGGACAGCTTTTTTTTCTTCACCTGCTTTGTCCTCTTGACATTCAGTCGTAATAAGCTGTTGTGGTATCACATGTTACCAATGCCTATCGCATCTTCTGCTTACCTCGCTTCAAACAATGTGATTATGCTTAATACGAAGCAACACTTGCTAAACAGTAGACGTTTCAGCATTGAATTTCCTCAATTTTTTTCTTCATGTTTTCCAAGTTTTTGACTGCTACTGTCATCTAATGACCGCTGTGTTATGTAAAAGTTTCTGCCGTCATGTTTTTTAAACTTTGTTTTTTCTGCACGTTTTCTGCATAAAAGTGACGTTCTTTCTATTTTATATAATCTTCAATTACAGTGTATGATATCGGTTTTACTTTATGAAAAGACGGTGAACTGCTTAACAACAACGTGCTGTACTCAAAATTCAGCTTGAGTGGAGGACATAGATGGCGGCTAATCAACAGCTCACCATGACGGACCGCCGCCAGTCGGACGCCAGCGGTATTGTAGTCGTTAACACAAAATCCACCAACGGACCTTTACAATCCATACATCGTGCATCAGACGTGAAGACACGTGAACGTATACTTGCTTTCTTGGCGTTGATTTTCTTTCTACTATCACTGCTGCTCTTCATCGGCTTATGTTACCTGTACCTAAAGACCAGTAATGATGAGATCTGTATGACATCGGGATGCATACGAACAGGCATGTTATTGATTTCATACTTGCTTACAATATTTTTGCTAGCGAATTCAAGCATCCTTATGGATCCATATAGAATCGCTTGAAACTGTAAATCACAGTTTAGGCTTTTTGATTTTTTACTGTAGTACTTCTATATAAGTCCAACTAGGCTTAAGAAACTCATGTTGAACAAACAACTTTGTGTGGTCATTTGATAGTCATCACGTCATTTGAAAGCATTTATTTGATTTCGAATTTATTTTATTGAAAAACGACCATCGAAGATTAAGCCTGATTCTATCGTATTTTGCATAAAGTCGATTTATTTTCAAGTTCAATTTGTAGAAGTAAATAATTTGTGGTGATCTGTAGCTGTATCACACCGAATAATTAGGAGATACATATTTGAAATCGCCACACATTTTGTTTAATCAATCACGAAGAAAAAAATTGTATAAATGGAATCATAGATTGAGCTTGAAATTAAATTTCAGCTTTTCAATTTAATCTGTATTCAGAAGCATGTAATAATTTCTAGAGAATTCCCTTACTGAGTCTCTAATGTATTTTGTATGGAATGAGCGAAAACTTTCCAATAATCTTATGAAAAATTTGTTCAAAATGGTGTATTAAAACGTTTGGAGTAAAGTTTTATTAGCGTTTTTCTAAATAATATTGAGTCCATTTTGTAGAAGTTATTGATCAGCTCAGTAGGAAAGAAGCTTTTCGTGCAAAATCAAATCAGCATTAGCCGCTTCTAAACTTATTTGCCTTCAGAGCAATTGGAGAATCGTTTTTATCTGCGTTGTTAATTTTTTCAGTGTTACCTAATTGAATGTTCGATTTCACGTATTCTGTCGAAGTGGCGTGAAATTTCACTATTAAATACATTGAAAGATAAACAGAAAAGCGCTTTTGTTCTTGAGTTGCTAATGATTTCTATAGAATCCATAGATGTCAAGTGATGTCTGTCCTTCGGACGCTACTGAGCTTCATATTTTATAAAGCTGCGATGAGGAATCGGCTACTGAGCTTCGTATTTCATAAAGCTGCGATGAGGAATCGGTCCATGAAACACCAATGTCATAAAGTCCAAAGTTCGTTTCTGATGGTTATTGGTTACTGCAGAAATGTGTTATGTAATTGCAATTTGAATAATTTTTACGGTGTTGATAAGACTTAAAAAAGAACCTTCTCAAATCGTTGTATTTAGGAAAAGCAAAACATTACGTTAAGGATGAATAGGTTAGGAATAGGTTAACGTTGCATTGTTGCTTTAGAAAAATAGGAGAATGAGGAGCGATGAATGTGTACTAATCGGCTAAAGTTAATTTTGAGTGACATTTTCAACGATTAGAGCCATTTCTGTCACGACCGTTGTTCACTGTGTCCAGAAAAAACATCTGACAAAGGTGATTTTAACGTTTTTGCGTTATCGTGTCACTCACAATGACAAGCGGTCAACGTCGAGTGTTGTAATCCGTTTGTTAACGTTCACTTTTTAGATCTATCCGCTCGTTAAAATTTTACTTACTTATTCTTCAAATTCTCTCGCTTTACACACAATTTTAAAAACAGACAAAATTGGCGTTTTTGCTTGAGTTCTGATTTCGTCTATTTCTTCGACTGTTCGTTCAGAATCGAGTCAATGAACCATGCAGGTTTTGTCCTAGTCGAACATCATTCGTCCTCCATTCGTCACATTCAGTTATTTCCACGATATGAATTTTATTTGCTTAGAGAGATTTTTGGCTCTCAACAGTTATCGATTTGAAATTGAACCTACCTCAAAAAGCTTTTACAGTTGAAACAAGGTAGAACATTCACAATCACCATCGAACGTATCAGCTTATTAAAAATCTTCCGGTTTTCATAGAAGGTTCTTTTTTATAGAGAATGAACAGATGTAGAAGCAATTGCTTTTTCTTGAATCATCTACGAAAGAAATTTTCTGACGTACCTGTTCAGTAATAGATTGGCCAATCTATATGTAATCTTGCATAAAATTTGATAACCGCTCAAATGTTTCATAAGTTGTCAAAGCTGCATAGTGGCTCTTCAATGGAGAAAAATAAAAACAATGCTAAACACATTGCTATCGAACGTTTAAGCTAGAATCAACTTCTCGAATATTCATGCGACCGATCTCATGGAGTAGCCGCATTTGAAAAGCTTTTTTGTGTTTATATGACAACAAAGCAGTCTGTAGACCGAAGCATAAATGACAAGAGTGCAGTCGGTCCAATTGGTAGCACATCATGCCGTACATCTCTAGGTGGGGGTTCGAGTCCTGCGAGAAGTTTAAGATTTCACGACTAGAACAGCATTATTAAAGATATGAGAACAGCATTATTTTCTAATGTATGGATATAGCAAATCACTTTTCAAACTTCTGGAATCTAGTGGAATCTGCTTGTGAAGCTGATGTTATGACAGTGATTCGTAACTATTAGATGCTTCTAAATTCATTTGATTCTAACGATTGAATATCGCTGAATAATCACTAATGACATTGTAGTGCTTTTGGCAAACTATGATGTCATATTAGTATATGAAAATTTGATTTTTATCGGACTTTGGGTCCGATTTCTGCTTGCGGCTTGAAGTTTTCCAATTATATCAACATTATTAGGAAATATATTTCGAAAGGAAAAAACCGTTTTTGTTTTGCAGCTTACATCTCATTGCAGTACTACACCTTTTCCGTGTAGCAGTCATCTTTAACAAATTTTCTTCTGAATTTTTTTTTTTCACAGTAATGAGAAAAATTTAGTTCATTTTTGTACCATTTAGACAGCCTAGCAAATTATTGTTTCTTATGGTGGTAGACAATGATGACTTGAAAATTTGAGTGAATAATTGAGCAGAAATCTCAAAGACACTACAAGTATCGAGGATGTAAAACACAAGACTGTAGAGCAACTTGTTCTTTTACTTTGAAAAGTACTTCGCTTGACTAGTCACGAAAAAATGCAGATACTGTTGCGGAACAGCGTTCCTCATACGTTAATCAACAGCACGTTTGGTGCTTTATCAATTTGTCCTATCTACTACAAGAATCTTATTGTGACCGTTACGATTATTCACAATAGTCATCTGTAAACTATTTATATATCT
Source organism: Dictyocaulus viviparus (assembly GCA_000816705.1). Classification (NCBI taxonomy): domain Eukaryota; kingdom Metazoa; phylum Nematoda; class Chromadorea; order Rhabditida; family Metastrongylidae; genus Dictyocaulus; species Dictyocaulus viviparus. Next base: position 18,918 of record KN716609.1, read on the forward strand.
TTGATATCAACTTAAAAGATAGAAATTTCTATCATTATCAGCAAGCATGTAATTTCCAGCCCATTGAAAATGTGCATTTCTTTTAGCATCCGTAATATTGTCATCGATGAATTCCTCAGTGGATCCTTGTTCCGATTTTTACGAGTACGCTTGCGGTCAGTGGATTCGTGGACATCCGATTCCGGACGATGCACCTTCAGTAAGCAATTTCGAGAATCTGGGACAAGATCTTGAATTCGCTTTGAAAGGTACGTTATCTAGCTTCACTGATTAAAAGCTTGGTGTCTTAGAGTGCATAACTGCAGGGAAAGTGCAAAGTTTAGTTTGTTTGGACATTTCCAAATTCAACTCAAAATTCCGAGAATTGATTTTATCCCTTTTTTTCTAAATAACTTCACTAGTACGCTTGCATTGCTTGGGTGGCTTGCGTAAGTAAATTCACGATTCCCTTACTGTTCTATCAGGAATATAGCCGTAGGGTAGAAATTGAGAGATTTGAAGTCCCTATTTCACTCAGAGTTCTAGACAAATGCAAATGCACCGTCAAGAATGAACTGCCGAACAATTCATTCTAACTATTCTTAACAATGTGATTCATACAAAGTCAACTATTCATTATAAGATAATATTAAATATGGTAGGAAGAAAAAAGAGGTGTCATTCAAAGGGAAGGATACTGATTGCTGATATTCACATTCACGTAAATACAGTATTTGTACGAACTCGATTCAAAGCACCATGATGAGGAGTTGCATCGTAGAATTTCGTCAAAAAGTTAAATTGCGAGCTGCTTCCAATTTTAGCAATAACAACTGAAACAAAGTCGACAGAAATTATTGCAATTTCATTTTTATTAATGAGGTAGTTTGATTCTTAGAGTTACTCGAGCAGAAGATCGGACCCGGTGAGCAAATCGTCAGTGAAAGCGCCATCGGCAAAGCTAAATTCTTCTATAAATTATGCCTAAACGAATGTAAGTTTGTTTTTCTTCAAAGCACGAATATTAATGTTGAATTCTGGTAATGAATTGTGTACATGTTATATGAGTAAAGAACACTGTTACACTTCATTAGCTTGCATAAATGTCCGTATTATGATAAATAACATATCATTTTACATCTCGACATAACAACTGTTACATGTAATCACACCTTAGCCTCGTATCACTCTAGAAGTGATCCGAATTGTCGAACTCTGTCCTCATATTGAAGGAACGTGCTAGAAAGTTTGCTTGAACAAGAAAATTTTCATTAGCTATTCGATGAATAGTTCTAAGGCAACTGGTCGATGGAAATTAGATATATTATCTTTATGAGGATGAGTCTCGGATAAGTTTTACATGTTATATGCATCGATGATGCAAAAAACCAAAAATTGAATGTCATTTTTCAAAAATAACAATTTATTAAATGAAAAAATAATTACATGATATTCATATTGAAGTTGGTTAGATAATAAGATAAGATAATTGTTGGCGTTGATCAATCCCTTTTTGCGGGATGCTCCAACGCATTCATGCTCAACGTGATATTGTGGGGGCGGTTGAATGCGTGCCTGGTCTATACAATGACTTGAGTTGACCACTTTTCACCACGTCAGTGCCAGTTATCTTATCCAGATTACTCTGGTACCAATTTACCGACCCCGGAGTGATGGCGGGCTTGGTAGATCTGGGGGGCGGCAGCGAACTGATTGGACCGACAACCGTGTCACTGCGGCACCTCCACCACTGAGCCACTGAGCCCCCTTGAAGTTGGTTAGGCCTCAGCAATTTTCCATTCCTCTCTTTCTGGCACGACTGTCATCCATAGTGGTAGTCTTCTGCGTATATGGTGACACTTTCGCAACGAAGTTTTGTTGATGAAGATTTAGTTGCCAGGATTACTGAGATCGCCCTGCTCAGGAGTTCTTGTTCTTATGTTTTCCACTATAGGTACACTGGCCCTTATGAATTAAACAGATTTTCCCCTCCTACCTTGTGACTCTATTTCACGACAACGGTGAGAATTCTTGATAAGTTTACTCTTGGTTAGGTTTTCATGTTAAAATGGAAGTATTGAGAACGCCTCAAAGTACGTTGAGGCGATAAGCAATTAGGGAGTGAAATCCATTATAACAAAGTAATCCCCTGGATTGTTGTTGATCATTGCCAGTGCCGCACGGGCACCAGTGAAACTTTTATTTCTCCCTATCGTGCATCTAAGGTGCACTGCTGGAGGTGAGTGACACTGTCGTATCAATTCGCATCCATCCCCAAGAGCTAAAAAGCCTGATCTCTTCGAGGTCGGCAAATTGATACCAGAGAAATCTGGGTAAGATTAGTATCTTCCACTCACTTGGTGAAGAGTGGTCAGCTCAAGTCCCTGTATAGATGAGACTCGCATTCAACACTTCCACGATATCACGTCGAACAAAAATGCGTAGGCACATCCTAAGAGATTTATCAACGCCAAAATCCTTTTCGAGGATATTCGCAAATGGGTCCGACTATGAAGTTGATGGTCTTCTTCCAGTGCCTTTAATGCCCAGTAAAATTCAATCACTTACAGCTCGTGTCCACCGGTCATCATTCATATGCATCACGTGTTTGACACATCAAATTTTTGATATAATAGTGTGTATAGCTGGGTCTCTGATTTTTGTTTGCTGACGTAAAACAGAACTTCCAATCCCTTTATTCGCTTGTGTGATGTGGGAAACGTCAAGCGTTGCTTTGCGGGAGGGTAGAGGCACGTTTTGGATCGATGTTGTATTGCTATCAGTGATTGATCACCCTACTTACGTAATGTTCAAGTTTCTGAGGTATACGTTAAGGCAGGAATAACCGTTGTGTTAAAATAATGAGTCCAAAGGTTTTTTTTCTGTTTTTTCACAACCTTCTCGACGCTTTTTTATATGTTCTGTAAGCAGCTCGTTTTCATTTTGAGATGCTCTTTCGGATAAACATAATACCGCATCAAAAATGTATCCGTCTTTCATTAGCATCGTTTTGCTAACATTTACTTGTAGCCAATTTTCAACAAGTACTGTCGAATTAGGTCAATATTTGCTTCGCTTACTCGATGTTTGATGTAATGAACAATCCAATTTTTGCATGATGTCATAGACAGTTACCAAGGCTGGGATTGTCGGATTGTTAGTTGCTCAAACGAACTGATTTTCGTCATCAAGCTCGAAACAACGGGTACCCCTACGCCCTCGACAACTCTGTTATCGCATTTACTAAGAAACATCCCTTTTCCGGCGTCAAAAGCATCGCTTAGTGGCTGGTGTCTTCTTGTTTCGTCTAGCTCTATGAAGTCTTATCCGATTTTCTTAGCGTGCATTATGAGGTCTTTAATTGAGGATTTTGATGCAAGTGTTCGTGCTTTAAATATTGCTACCTTAGTTCTCTTACGTTAAAACGGTATAGTTGAACCCTGAGATTTTGGCAGCCGCTCCGTATTCGTGGACGCTACCGTGTCGACGACTTCTTAGCGGTCAAGTGAATAAGTCGCATTTCTTTAAAGGAAAAAAAAAGAGAAAGCAAAATAATATGTTAGCACAATCCTTCATCATTACCAATCATTAGCATCTAAAGGTGGAAGTCGGTATATTAAGATTTTAATGTACTTTCTTCGAATTAAAATTCATTCGGTGATGTTCTGATCGCTTAAAGACAACTAGTTGTCGGTAATTATTGATTACGTAAACCTCAGCACAATCCTAATCTGCTTTCCTTACAGTCGCAAGAAATAATCGAATTAATAATGCATATTGAGATTTAATTTTTCCAGGACCGACCAGTACGGTTGTTTCAAACATTTTCAGGCCAAAATGCCGTGAAAAAGTGATAGGCAAGAAAAACTCAAAAAGAATAGTTGAAATATTCAACTTGTCTGAAAAACCTCAGAACTTGATGAGTAGCCTTGTTCACCTAAACACTTCTATTACCCGATCTACTCCCATTGAGACTCAAATTTAGTTATGTGAACACAATGATTACGTAGACAAATTTCAAGACAAGGAAAGCCTGCATTGAGATTTTAATAATACTCTTTTCAAAAATACACTCACTGGTTTCCTCTTTTTCCTTAATTCAAAAAAAATAGAAGAAAAATAAATGGCTTAAACTATTGCACATTTAAGCAGAAATTTTTGATAATTGGCGAACGACTTTTGACGAAGTGGTGGCGTCTTTCGGTGGCTGGCCCTGTCTTGGACATTCTCTGCAGCACAACATCTCCATAGAAAAACTGTATGGTCCGTAATGAAAATAGTTTCTTAGTACATTACGAATATTGGAGTGATTTCGTCTTCTAGGTGATATGGTAGCGAAATTCCGAGCCGATTCTTTATTCAAAGCAACTGTACAGCCAGACGACAAAAATTCGGAAAAACACGTTTTATTAGTAAGAAATTTTATAAAATAAAAGTTTTTTCAATGACAGTTCCATAATTGGGCATCATAACGCTCCGTGCGCTAATACATTGGTGATGGACGAAGAATCTAGCGATCGACATTTTATGAAGATAAAAAAGAGAATGTTTCGTTCTTCTCTTGTATTAATACGATTTTTATTTGTTTCAGATCGATCAACCTGCTTTGAATCTATTTGCTCGCGATTTCTATGTTTTAGCTGAAAATGAGGAAAGATTGGCATATTTACAACTGATTAGGTGAGATATGAACACGTTCAAGAATACAGTTGCTCAAAATCTGTGAGGTAAACACGAAAGTGTACAGAACCACTGAGCAGTAATTTGCTTGTGATATTTGGTTTTGAAAGAAAGATGTAGATGACGAATCACCCATCTCTTGGCTTTTTGTTTTATCTTGTTGAGTTGCAGAGACGTTTTGGTCCTCCTACACGCGCCCGTCGAATCAGCAACTAAGGATGCTCAAGAAATCATCGAATTTGAAACCGCCCTCGCCAATGTACCCGCTTAATGAGTTTTGCTTTTCAATAAGAAGGAAATCATTGCACGTAGGATATTATGTAAGCAAGTATATATGAAGATAGCAGTACTTGAAGCATAGGATTTATCTAAAATTGAACGATCTAAAATCAAAATTCAATAGTATTTCAGTCAAAGCACTACTTCAAGAAATACAGTGTATTTTTTGGTAACTTTATATGACTTTATGTTGTAGATATAATTTGCAAAGCAGCCGTTGCTATTGTAAATACATGCAGCTGAGATAAGTAACGCATATATTTTTTCGTCTCTATATTGTACTTACCGAGAATGTTTGAGAAGACACCGTTTGAGTGACCGGTGAACAGTTCATTAACTTCCACACGTAGTTGAGGTCTTCATCAGTTTTACAATAACATAGAATAGCGCTGAATAAATTATGGTGGGAAGAATGGGAGGCGAATTCTCGCATTTGCCACGTAATCGTCAGCTTATATATGAGTTCCGAACAGACTACATAAATCTTCATCCAACCTTTATATTTTTCTCATGCGAAAAGCTGCGGAGTGTCATGATTTACTGAAACTTTTCTTCTTCGACATAAAATATATCTAAAGGTGAAATCAAACTCATTTTAAAATCCCTCACACCACTACTTTTTCCTAAGCTGTTTTATTTTATTTAATGGCTCTATTAGGTTTACCCGATATCTTTTAATTTGTTTTGTAGCATCACTTTTTTCGTATATCCAAATATTGATGGCAGTTAAGATATGCAGGTTTCCCATGAATTTCGCATAAATGCGAAGGTGCATTTATTCAACCTGACGACTGCGTTACCCAACGAATGTTGTCGTGAACAGTTGGTGCGAAGCTGTATGGTCCTGTTGAAAATCTTTATATAGAAACGTGACGATGCAGACAGAATATCTGTAATCCCACTATCTGAAGTTGATAGCATTGCTCTAGCATCTTTGAAAAAGAAGTAAGAAGGTTATGTCGCTTGTCAAGTACTAAAAACATGGCTTCTGATATGGCGGAATAAAATGGACGTTACATTTCGTTCAGATCTTTATAATTCATGCTATCCTTCGCCTGTTAATTCAACGACAGCCAATACTTTTAATTTGGGACACAACAGTAGAATAGTTTTTTCGTGAAGAGAGTTAAGAGCATAAAAACAGAATCGATTGTAACATAAAATGTTTCCCTGGCCACTATTTGTGTGAGGATATAAGGTTTTCTACCAACCTGGTATTATTCTTCCCAAAATATTCATTTTCATATGTACTGTGATAAATGAAGCATATACTTAGTTGAGAGAATACTAACGAAGTGTTTAGTGTATTCAATGAAGGGAAGTAGATTTACAATATCATACAGATCACAGTTGAGTTGGGTTGAGTTGCCTCATGTGAGATCATTCCTTTACTACTATGTGGAGTGATCTAATCGATATTGCAATGCAAATTTTCATCAAAAATGATTTTTGTCTGTAGATTTCTTATTGCTATAGTACGAAACAAGGCACAAAATTCATACGGTACTAGAAGACTTACGAAGAATTAGCTTAAGATATTTTTCATTGACATGATAAAGCTGATTGGGACACATTAAATTATTCGTATTCACTCTTTAGAAAGAGTCCAGCTATTTGATTTGATTTGATTTAACTGAAATCGAATAGGAGGTTGCAGGAGCATTTGTGAGATTAGCAGAAAACCTGACCTGAGGTACTAGGCGGCTATTTTTTAACATAAATCGAACAATATAATTTGCAGCTTTGTTTTGCTAACTGTATTGCTTTTGTAATGAACGACATCTACAGAATAGCAATGGTTAATATATTGAATGAAAACAAAGTCAGAAAATTCTAAGATTACGATGGCAGACGACCAACGTCACGATATTGCTGAATTATACACAAAGATGACAATCGGACAGATGAAGGAGCAGTTGTCAAATTTCGATTGGCTGGTTTTCTTCAACGAAGTGTTTCGTGACATAACTGACAAGGTATACATTTGTGCGAAGATTTCTTTAATGTACAACTATTTGATCCAACAAAGTACTCCAGTAATAGTAAATTACATAACGAATGCTAGGTGAGGTGAATGGAATCAATTTTGCTCTAACATTTGAGTTTCGAGTCAATTTTCACAGCATCGATATGCGAAAACTCTATAAATTCAATTGAGAAGCACAATAATGAAGAGTGTTTGAAGCAGAGATTTGTTTTTCTAAGATACTTCAACATTTCATTTCCTTTTTTGGTAAGAAACAGAACGTCTTCAGTTGTACTGAAGAATCCATTGATAGTCCTACATTTTTGTACAGTTGAGAAGACGTATCTCTTGTGTTCCTTCAGTGGATTAGAATTACACAGCATTCATTATTTTCTAGACTGTATCGGTCAATTAACAAGTCCATTAATCATGCTGTTTTTTGATTACTCAGTTTTCGATGTCGCTAACAATCTAGTCGGTTGCTTGGATGGCACGTCCTCAAGCGTAATACGTGCACCAGAAATCACACATTAGTTTCTTATACGACTGTCGCCCTTGGTGGTGGTCTGGTACGTACATGGTGACAATGGAGCAACCATTTTTGTTAACCTGAAATTGTAGATTAATGTAAATGCAATTTCGTGATGTTTGCATCGAATACGTCTAAGAGCTCGGTCAGGAGTACGTTTGCATACTCGTTCGTACTATTTTGCAGCTTTTATTATCCACCTGTCGTCCTCTCTTTCTCATCGTATGAGAAACCTACAAACCTATTGCTTATAATGGTCTTGAGAGAAGCTGTTTTTCAAACAACTGTAATGCGAAGACTGGCCTGATGCTGCATCCATTGGTTGCATTGGAAAAGGTACCTTCTAAACACCTTGTCCTACAAGTCCATGAAATAATTGTGGTATGAACTGGTCTTGTATGCGTAGTAGATCTCCAACAAAAATCTGAAATAGAAGAGGTGAGCGCATTTGATAAGCGACCATGCTTATTCAAAAATTTCAACGTAGTCCTTATTGCTCTTTTTCTTCTTAATAATACGTCTCTTGTATCGCCTCTTGATGTTATACATAGCCCAAAATATACGTAGAATATAGTATGTCTGATTTGAGAACCACCTATGTCAATTTCTTTTACATCGTATTATGAGCTTGCCATTAACTGTGTAGCCTCATTTATTTGTTCCTGTCATTCTCCCTAGTTCGTACAGTATCACTTATCACCATATTACTTTTGCTTCTTTTGCACTCCTCAGATGATGTCATCTGCAAAATTAAGGTTTAATGTTAAATTTTTCCATTGGTAATGATGCTTAATCGAAGAACTTCGTTATGCTGCATCTTAGTTGTGCAGTTCTAGTAATAATCGCTACGTCTAATCATATATATTATATATATTTAGTCGACAAACGCTGACCAACGCAACTTTCAATTTGATCTCCTTTCAATTTTTGATTTTGAAGTTGATGAAGGCTTCTCGATAGTTGAATAAGGTTAAAGCAAGGAGCAGGTTCTATTTTTGACACACCTATCTAACGCTTGCTACCGTTTGGATGTGGTCCGTACAGGAGAATACCTTGTTAAGTAATCTAACAATTGAATTGGACAACAATTCTCAATATCCTTTTGTCATCGCTCTTGTTTCATAAAGGCCGTGCACAAAATTTTCAACTCGTATGGTTTCTTACCATTCTGAAGACATTTTGACATATTGCGTGCGAATAGTGCATGTAATTTGTGACTACCTGATCGAAGGAAGGGAACGTACCCGATTAAGGCGCAGCGCCACTTCTCATGCTTTCTATCGCAACACAGCTTTCAAAGGTAAGAATTTAAAGTAGCTCTCCTCCGAAGTGTATTTGAGAGTCTTAAATCGTGGAATGGGAAGTGTGTCAATTAATTTTTTTGTTATCGTTCTAAATCCATTATTATCTCGTAAGTTAGTTGCCATTCAATCCTTATACTAAAGCTGACAGAGGGACAGGATAATCGCGAAGGTCCCACCCACACTTTTTCAAAATAGCTTGGTTTGACCTGCTCCTAGTACTCCTTCTTCTTCGTATTGCTTTAAATTTTTCTATGATGGTCTCGTACAATTGTCATTGACTACCAACTGTGCCAAACGGATTGAATTTGGATTTAGCATTAATTTTCTCTTCGTTTCTAGCATTTTGTTGTCGCCGAATCGCTTACCATTTTTAAATTGAGGAACTAACGCAGATAAGGTACATTAGTATCGTTTCATAAGCAACGTAGTCTTTCGTCATGTTTTACCAGTGCTGTATGGAAAAGATTTTGCTGAGAACCTTTCTATCGTGAATGACTTTTTTCTCATTTTCGTGGTGGATTGATTTCTTTCTAGCTTTCTCTTCAAAGAAATCTTTGCACAAAGAAGGTGGTGGTCAAATCCAGTGCAGAAAATGGTAATATCAGCAGACATATCATAATGACACCGTCGTATGTTTGTGAAAGTATGGTAGATTTTTATGTGAATCATCCCGTTTGGCGATCCCCATGACGATCGACGGTGTTCCTTTTTCAAAAGAATTAGTTTCCTTAGAAGGAACATGCACTCGACGAAAGTGCTGCAAGACGTCTTACATTTTCATACTTTTCTCCCAATCCAAACTTCTTTGTTTTTCGGTTTTTTTCATTCGACGATCCTATTTTTTCACCAATGCCTAACACACAGAATCGTCGAAGGAGTTTTCTTTGTAGATAATTTTCTCAAGTGATTATAAATGCGTCTACTTCGTGCTCATCTGCTTCACCAATCGATGATGACAGTGATTTCGATTTGTAACCGTAATTGGGGTATGGCTAGACTACAAAGTTTTCAGCAATAAATCATATTGAACAAACACTATAGAAAAGTATTGTAGAAGTACAATTCTTTTTTATTTTTCACGAGTAAACACCTTACGTGCTCTTGGTAATTCTGGACCTTCGAATATCAATTCCTGAAGTGAATAATTCATAAACACACTTGAAAAATCCATAGCGTCTTTTTATCGTCGAAATGTTGTTGATCATTAAAAATCTTCTGCAGCTTTTTCTTCAGATTTTTTTTCATTCAGCACCAATAGACGAGAAATTTGATCTAAAAACATTCAGAATGGAACTCGGATTTTTTTCGATGAAAATACCGAAGTTGTTGTTTACGGTGTGGAATTTCTTCGCCGATTGAACAAGTTATTGCCACAATTTGAGAAGAGGTAATATGTTTATTGTTCTCCCAACCTGTTATTCAATACATTCTTTAAATTTTCAGGAGAATTGTAAACTATCTGGAATGGTGCTGGTTTTTCAAAACGATGCTTCGCGATCTTCCTGATCCGTTTGCGTTAACCATATTCAAGTTTTATAAAACGCTTAATTGTAGGATTTTTCACTTGAAATATAACGGAAAAAAACAGAACTCACGTTATTAGCTGTGTAAATCCAGACTCTCAGTATTCTGCATGATTTGACTGCAGGAATGTACTGCAAGAAAATATTCTTGAAAGTGTGCTTCAAATTGAACAGGTCTTAACACTTTTATCTTTGTCAGCTCTTCAAGAAGCATCTTTCGTTCTGAGTGATAGCCGATGCTTTCTTGATCACAACACTTGCGATTGTTTATCTCTCTTAAATTTTGCTTCTATCACCTGCATATTGTTGTCCGATGCTTATTAATGTGCCAATGATAGAAAGTACACTAACAGTCTGGCCTGCAAAGATAATTTGTGTGAGCAAGTAGTTCTTTTCATTCGGAAATTCTAAGGAATGGCAGTAGAGCGTAAATTGCAGAGGCCAGAATTCATATTTAAGATCTTGGGCTTTGTACTGTTATCTCTCAATCGTAGCATACGTGTTTCCAACCTCGTTTCTTTAGCGTATATTTCTCACTGAGTCCCCTTCATGGTTTGGTGTTACCGTATTATTACCCTAATCGAAGGTGGACACCTCATTTCATTTAATCCGCTTTGTGATGTAGGAATCGTTAAACAAAAACATGGAAATTGACTAACGGAGCGGCTTTCATAGAGATCCAATGTATATCTGAAAATATCATCACTCTGCGTTGTATTCAATCAAATCGCCTTCTTTGTGCGAACAATTCATCCATCAACAAGCTCTACAAGGTAGTCTGTAAACTCATATAAAGGACAAAGAATTCTCCATGTGTTTGAAACATTATCAAGAAACATTTCTACGTACACAACTGGCAGATAAAGATTCGACTGGCACCGTAATTTGCTGGACGTGCTGCGTCGATATTATAAATATACCTCACGTTCTTCTTGAAAGAAGAATAAAATGTGTTTCTGAATTGTACATATTATGTCTCAAGCAAAAACAGCGCTGTTTTAATACAACTCAAAAGCCAACTTCCGGGAGGATACCGTCATTGACAACATCGACGAAGAGTATGACCGGGTAGTAAAGCACCTCCTCGATAGCTCAAAAAGCGTCGAGGGTTCAGTTACAACCAAGAGACGCTTGTCTTCAAGAACTCTTGAGTTGATACGCCAACGTGGAGCAGCTAAAGCCGCAGGCAATAACCAGCTTACGTCCAAACTTGCAAAACGCTGCAGAGAAGCGATAAAAGAAGACCTTAAAGAAAGAAGGGCGGAAGTGATGAATAAAGCAGCTGAGGCTGGGAAAAGCATTC
>KN716609.1:30832-54323 GCA_000816705.1 Dictyocaulus viviparus
TTATTATAAAAACGCTGGCTCGACTCTTCACACGCCACCTGTCCGATTGCCAAGCTCCAAATCAATGGAAAACTAGCAGGACCGTGTTGCTGCACAAAAAGGGAGACATTCACGACATTGGCAACTATCGCCCAATCTGCTTGTTGTCAGTCGTCTATAAACTTTTTACACGACTCATCCTTAACAGGATTGGCAGAAGACTAGACGAAGAACAACCACGTGAGCAAGCAGGGTTCCGAAAAGAGTTTAGCACGATGGACCATATTCACACAATCACAAGACTCATAGAAGTATCACGAGAGTATAAGAAACCACTCTGTCTCACATTCATCGATCTAAAGAAAGCTTTTGATTCTGTAGAGACAAAAGCGGTTATGGAAGCGTTGACAAATCAAGCGCTTCCAACTCCGTATATCAAGATTCTTCGTGAGTTATATAGAAATTTCACTACCAAAATTACCCCGTTCTATAAAGACATCATCATTAACGTAAAAAGAGGGTCCGACAAGGCGATACTATTTCGCCAAAGTTGTTAACAGCCACTCTTGAGAGCATCATGCGAAAATTGGAATGGGACGAAATGGGAGTGAAAATTGACGGTCGGCAACTCCACCATCTTCGCTTCGCCGATGACATCGCATTCATTACACCAAATATCGAGCAAGCGAAACAAATGTTAGCCGACTTCGACAGTGCTTGTGGAGGAATTGGCCTCAAGTTAAACCTTCAGAAAACGATGTTTATAAAGAACGGATACGTATCTGATGCCCCATTTACGCTCAACGGAAAGAATATCTCCGAATGCTCAAGCTATGTGTACCTGGGTCGTGAGATCAATATGATGAACGACATAGCACCAGAGCTTAGCAGAAGGCAACGAGTGGCTTGAGGAGCATATAGGAGCATCGAGAACGTACTGAAAAGGACAAAGAAGACAAAGCTCCGAGCCACCTTTTTGATACGACGGTTCCTCCTGCTTTGCCGTATGCTTCAGAAACTTGGACATTACGGAAACAGGATGAACGTACATTGAGCGCAATACAACGCTCAATCGAAAGGGTAATGCTTGGCGTTTCCCGCATCACATAATTGAAGGAAGGAATACGAAGTTCCGATCTACGTCGACGATTGAAAACCAGAGACGCAGCCGTGCATGCCAAGCCTTCGAAGATTACGTGGGCCGGACACGTGATGCGCATGGATGATGACTGGTGGACACGAGTTGTAAGTGATTGGATCCTACTGAGCATCAAACGCACTGCAAGAAGACCACCAGCCCGATGGGCTGACCTTTTTACAAAGACCGTAGAAAAGGATTCTGATGCTCAACGAATCCCTAGAGCGATAAGAACTCACTGGACTATCCTCGCGCGCGATTGGGAAAAATGGAAGTTTTACTGGTGCCCGCTTGACTTAGTCGATGATCAACGGAAATCCAGTTAATCCAGGTAATCCAGGTACTTAGGTATCCTTCCCATTCTGATAGCATCTTGTTATGCATCATGCATGTAACGTATGACCATTCAGCTATAAGGGAGCCATCAATCATTCATTCGGTTCAAAAGCTGCTTAAACGGTATCAAAGCTCTCACGATTTTTATCGCCACCTAAATTGAGATAGAAAATTTTGAGTTGATTTATCTTTGAAGGGTGTTTGAAGATCTGTCAATGAAATCGTGAAAGGGAAAATATTAATGTAAAGTTTCTTCGCAATCAATTCCATATTATGACTAGTAGTTGGATTCCTTTTTCATTAAGCAGAGCTGACAAAGGAACACGATAATCACGAAGGTTCCAATTGCACTTTTTCAGGCTAGCTTGTTTTTGAAGTGTTTCTGATAATTCTTCTTGTTTGTGCCGTCTTAGATCTTCAATCTTCGACAGCTGGATAGCGATTATCAGTCGTATCATGCGGATCGCCGTTAAATATAACATGAGTCTTCTTCTAGTTTCAAGATTTCCTTGGTTGTCATAGCAATGCGTCCTGGTATTCTCAGTTAGGGGATCGAAAAAAATTTGGCACATTCTTGCAATTTTTTAAAATCAACTCATAGTCTTCTGTAGGATCTCACTTTCTTTTGCCATTAACGTATGGGAAGTATTCCATCGGAAACATTTCTATCGTCAACACCTTCTTTTTATTTTCTCATGCGATGGTAGATTTTCTTTCCAGCTTGGTCTTTAAAGAAATCATTGCACAACGAAGGCCGTGATCAGAGCCACGGATAATGATGGTACTGCTAGCGTTTCAACAGGACACCATATTCTATTAGTAATAATATAACAGATGACCACGTGGTTCGTCCGTTTGACAATTACAATATCTATCAGCGATATTTCTTTTACGAGGATTGAGTCTGCAAAATGTGTGTTGTGAATCAGAGTGCTGCAACTCGTTCGGCATTTTCATTTCTATCTGCCAATTCAAACTTTCTGATTCCATAGGGTTTTGCATCTCATTCTTGCATTGAAGTCTTCGACGACGAATTTGTAAAAAGGTTTCTTGTTTCAAACAATTTTTAACATCTGGTCGTGAAATGTATCTTATTTGTGCTCGGCTGCTGCACTAATTGGTATATAGCAACTGATGAGGTTGATTATTCCATGACGCTACCGTAGGAGACGAACTAGAAACGATGCGAACGACGTTGTGCGATGTGACAGATTTTTGTTAAAGTTTTCGTATCCGTTACGCTAGTTTTAGCCTATATAGTAAATTTTTTGAATTAAATTGTTCTAAAAGTTTATAACTGAGTTTTTTAATTATTGTAACATTTAATATGTTTTAATGTATGCGTCTTTTAGTAATGAACGTGCAGAAGGTTCGATGGCACGGATGCGTGACGAGAATCAACAGTTTAATGCCAATGGCTACATCATCGATCTATGTAAAAAACCATTTTGACCACGAGGCAAAAAAAGCAAGTAAGTCAAAATTACCTTAAAAATCTAACTAATATGATTTGTACGTAGGATAGCGTAAGTCAGAAGATTTGGCTGAGGTGTATGATTGATGGCGGTAAGTTTGGTGAAAAATTTTAACTTTCGCTATTTTGATCTTCTGCATTCTCAATAGTAGATCTAGAAGAGAAAAAATAGTGTAAAAATAGCATATTATGTCGTTCATTTTCGAATGCTTTATATCAGCTAATAATTTTTTGGCTGATTTTATAACATACATAATGAGATGCGATGATTTGCTTAGGTTGAGGAGATGATTAGTCTTATTATGGAGGCGTTCGTCGACTTGCTCGTATCCGAAGATTGGCTTACGGAAGAAACGAAAGAGTTCGCAAAGCAAAAGGTACTGTGGTCGTTACTGCATCAGATTACCATAATATGGTAACTCCGTAGAGGAGAAATAATTGAAAAAACTGTCTTTTTTTGATTCTCATTCTATTAACAAATAAGTGAAACTTTTTTTCCTCAAACTATTTCATGTTCCAATAGCAACTTCTTTATCGCAGCTGATTGAAATCTAGGGAAAATGAATTGTCACGGGGAATGTATAGCGTTCTAGGTTATCCTGTCATTCATAGATTGCGATAAGAATAAGCGTAATCTACGCTCATGTGGAGAAGAGTTATCCATTTGTTGCCTTCCGGTTTTAGTGTTATTTGAATGGGAGTGGTCTATACAATCATCTCAGTGAATTGGTCTGTTTCCAAGTCAATCCTCCTTATCATATCAGATAATTCTGGTATCAATTCAACGACCCACTGAGTGATTGCTTTGCCTCTCCACACTTGTGAACTACATTATATAATAATGTAAACAAATTAGTTATACAAGCAAGCAAATAACTAGAACAAAATGATTACTGCACCTGAAGCTTTTTCAGTGTAAAGGAATTGTATTGTTCTACAGTAGAACTGAAGCAGTACTAACAAGTGCTGTTGAACGTTGAACTGAAAAGAAAAATTACAAGGGTGGCAACATGTGGTGGTGGTCATTATTTTATTATTTCTTTATAACGATCAATATACTAGATTTACGATAAAGCAAATTTGTAAAACTTTCTTATTAAGTCGGTATATCTTTATAATTATTATTATTTATCTATATTAAATTATTATTATTAATTGTAATTATTATTATTATATTATTATTTATATTAAAATTTATTTATATTTATTAATTATCCTTAACGTCACCTCAATATTCAATTGAAAATTTTGTTTAGCAGAAAAGTATTGTAAGTTTTCAACTTTATTCTTAATTTCAGTTGAAAATTTTCATATTAGAGAACGGAAAGATCGAATTAGAATTTAGGTTGGTAAAAAGTGAAACATTTAAATTTATGATCTATAGGATATAGATATTACAGAATTTCTGTGGTGTTAATATTCCTGGTTTATCAATGGGCATAATATTAATAATGTATACTGTTCTACTATGAATGTTCTTTCAACAAGATTTCCTCGTTGAGGTTCACACGATGAAACAGAAAATCGGCTACCCTGACTACCTCAACAACTCGAAATCGGTCGATCATGAATATCGAATGTTTAAAGTGAGTTATTCTTATTTCTCGTTAGTATACATACATGTATACATAAATATTTTCAAAGTGTTAATTGCAGGTATACGATGGTGGCTATTACAAAACGAAATTCCAATTCTACGAGCAGTACCAACGCGATGTGTTGGAACGTATAGCACAACCGGTAGATCGAGAGCGGTGATTGTTATTTTATTCGGATGCGGAAAAACGTTGCCATAATGAAGCATTATGTTCAGAGGGAAATCTCAATAGATTTAGCCAATAGACAGAGTTTTGAAGAGGGATAGTTAACCACAAATCGCATGCACGTTAAAAATGTCTCTGGAAAGAAACGAAAAAGCTACTTATGCAAATATTGAGCGATTTCGATATTTCTTGTAGTTGCGGTTAATATATTTTTTTACTAAAATACACGATATGAATTATTTGCTGTTCGAATAGCATAATCGTAAACATCAATAATAACACTGCAATGATTGAAAGCGTAGGTAGACGTGCTTTTATTAAAGAATATTAATCTACTAGCAGGCTTCATGTCCTCTGTTTTTCTTCCATCAATAGAATTAGCCTAATCAATCGACTTTGACAATGATGTCGAAACTGCACGAATAGTATTTAAGCCATTACAATAAATGTTTTCACATTAGACACGCTCGACTTTATCGCAACGAAAGAACCTCAGTAGATATACTGTCGATAGCAGACCAGACAGGAAATCTTCGAGAGAATCGGGTTCGAGTCCCACTGTGGTTCTCGATGTTGTGAATGAATTAACATCGTGAGAATATCAATTCTATGGTAATAACCTAAAGTTGTTGATGGAAAAATATGAGTTACGATAGTGAATGCTTGTATAGCTTGCATTTATGAGTTAAACGAGATGTGATGCTGCTACTAGTTTCTCAGATCGACTCCTTTGAGGGCGGGATGATGATGAGATGAATAAGCGAAGAAATTAGTGAAACACCTATTGCAGCATAGGTAAAGGAATCTTGTGTAGAGTCGATAGCACACTAGAAGTGAGGTCCGAGAGATTCGAATTTGGTGCTGTTACAGTACGGGTGGTTGGTGATTAGCTGAGCAATGTGGGGATTCATAGATGTACCGTAAGACATTGGAACGAAGCACATTCGTTGGGTACAACCGAAAATCAATTTTTCAAAGATTCATTTCGAGTTATTCGCTTTTCAACGACAAATGAAAATCAGCAAACACATTCGCGATAATTGTAGAAAAATCGATATTACTTGTTAATTTGTGAAGAAGATCGAGACCTTTTATTCCGTCATAATGTAAGGGTTGGGTGTGATTTTCGATCTAGAAATATTTCTAAACGCAGCGATGAAAGCAATTAACAAAATAATAAAGGTTTTTTTACACTTCTACTAGTTGTGTACACTTTCGTTGAGTTGAGTTGTAATAGTACACATGAAAATCTTATGAAGAGTGTTAATGAGAGAAGGAGACTTTCAGGTGGGTTGCTGGAGCCGCTCTAGTGAATGCATTCTACAGCCCCAACACCAACGAGATCAGTGAGTCAAAAATGATCATTTCTCTCATATTTCTAAAGAAAGCTCACTTTAACAACATTGGAAAGAAATCGTACAAATTGTAACCTTTTTATATATTGAAATGAGCTTTCCATTTATGCAACAATTTTACGCTCAAAATAATTTTACAACATCGAATTCTACAGAACATTTCAAGGAAGAAAAAAAAAGAAAAATCTTCAATTGTACAATAAAATAACTGCGATAGTCAAAATTATGTCATATTCAAGTAGAAGAAAGTAAAAAATGTGAATCTGAAAAGTCGAAAGCAGGGGAAGTCGGAGACATCGATAAAGCCTCTTAAAAAGACTGGAGTCGTTAATGAATAGGCACCTTCTAGAAAAAACAACAGTGGCACCTCCCTACAGTAAGACCAAATATGTAATTATTGAGAAGATCTCTGGTTTTTTTTTCAAATAAGTGTTTCTTTTCTGAAAAAAAAATTGGACAAAAGAGATGAAAGCAAAATATTCAGTTTTTCCTGCTGGTATTCTACAACCCGTGTTCTACAGTAAAGATTTTCCATCATCAATGAACTTTGGAGGAATTGGAGTGGTTATCGGACATGAAATCACACACGGATTCGACGACAGAGGCAAGTTTGGCTATCGTTCGAGCTGCGAGTGATTGAGCTCCCACTGCATTTCACAATTTTCTTTGCAGGACGTCTATACGATAATCTTGGCAACATTCGTCAATGGTGGGATAACGTTACGATCGCGAAGTTTGAGAAAAAAGTAGATATGAATAGATTTTGTTCGATTCAATTTTAACATTACGATGTCTGAATGAGTTGATCAAAAGAATCTGCATAAGCTTAACTACACAAAATGACTGTCTTGGCGTATTCACAGAGGAAGCATATTAGAAAAACATCTTCAAGAAGTACAATTTTGCCAATCGAATCTTCCTCGTAGTGTAATTTTATTCAAAAACACTGTTAGAAATGTAGTCTCATCAATATTACTTGGAAATCAATTTTTAGGCGGAATGCATTGAAAAGCAATATTCTGAGTATATGCTGGAGCAGATATCGATGAAAATTAATGGTCGGAGCACGAAAGGCGAAAACATTGCCGACAACGGTGGACTCAAGCAGGCTTATAAGTAGGCTTCTCCTTGAGTGCAAATTATAAACTCCCATTTTTTACCGCACCTCATGGTTTCCTCTAAATACTACGTATTGAGATTCCTTTATTATCATTTATAAGCATTGAATAATCTTTCATTACCGTCCACGAATGGTTGACACCATATTATGTACTATAATCATGAAATTATTCATCATCACAGTAGCGTTCATAATTTAAAGAATGTCGCCACTTGTCATGTTAATTCATAAAGATTGTATTTGATTTGAGGAAATTTAAACTGTGGTTAAACTTAATCAGTATAGAGTTTTCGAATTTCTAGGGCATACAAGAAATATCAGCAATCGCATCCTCCACCACCTCGACTACCTGGAGTGAATTTAACTCACGATCAGCTTTTCTTCCTCAATTATGCCCAAGTGAGTCTAAATTTCAAGTGTTTGAACTTTCACATATATGCTTTCGTAATAATAAATAAACAATATCCGCTCGAACTGATTTAGTAAGAATTCATATTTTTCTCTTAAATTGAAGATTTGGTGCGGAACAATGAACGACAAAGAGGCCGTGAGGAAACTCCGCACATCCGAACACTCTCCCGGACCAATCAGGTAAGAATGCTTCTGGGGAGGTCATATAATGTTTCCATTGACTTAGATTATACAAAAAACAGTTGTTGAAGAAGTTGCTATAGTTTCTACACTGCTATATTTATATGGATTGAATTGAACGTTAACTTCTTCAACGATCGTCGTTTGGAATTTTCGGCTTACTTAGTTTAATTGACGTTTGTATTCATTACTTATTATACCAAACCAATAGAATTACTCCATCCTTTCCGTAATAGAAGGAAATTTGATCCTCTACTTCCATTGAGTAATAGTGAAATGAATAAATGCACTAGCATTAACACAACGAATAAGAAACACCTTTAATTAGCTAGGGATAAGCAGCTATTTGTTTTCAGAGTGAAAGGCCCACTGTCGAACAGTATCGATTTCGCAACTGCATTCAATTGTCCTGCTGGATCACCAATGAACCCTCTACAAAAGTGTAGAGTGTGGTGATCGCTTTCGATATATCGATCAATATTTTAATAATGAGATCTGACGATCTTCCAATTACATCCTCCCTCTATTACTTACCATTTTCTTTGTTTATACTGTTCTATTGTGTTCAAATTTTATTCACAATATTCTATTGTGATTTGACTAGAAATCCTGTGAAATATTCACCTCCATCACGCACTATTGATGTGTATTGATTATCAATAACTGTTGTTTGATTTGATTGTTTGTTTTCTTTTTTTTTCTCAGCTCTTCTTAAAAGAACTTATGCGTTGAACATTGCCAGTTAAGGTAAAAGAAACGTCTACTCATTACAATGTCACGTACGTGTTTTACAGTTGCCCGTAACATCATCCATCTATAGAAAATGCCCACTGAATCAAAACGAGCAATCGAATTGCTTATGCAGTACGTTCGTTACAATACATCAACATTTACAGATTAACATGATGTACTACCGTTCTAAAAGAAAAAATTACTTGTTTTCCTAATTGTGCACTGGTCCTACAAAATGATTATTATATTGATACTTTCATTTTCATTGAATATGCATAATGTATTAAATGGTTGATAAAGTGTAAATGTTCGAAATAGTAATTTTAGATATCCTCAGTGATACTGAATTTCAGACTTGAGCATCAAACAAATCTTTTAACTCGTGCATTACCACAGTACTGCATGAAGGATACTGTAAAGTATTTCTGTTATATGGTCAATTTGTTATATTAGTTTATATGGTCGAATAGAAGCGTCAAAATGCATTATACTCTCAACGATATAACTCATTTCGTATGCTTCTCAGTAAGATGAACGCATTTTGACAATGATTGTAGAACAACATCAAGCAGCATATTCATCAGCCAGGCGATACACTACGAGCGTAGTAGAACGTCACGTGACTGTTGGCTTTACTGCATGACACTGTATAGTTGTCATGAGCTTTTTTTTCAAACATCGTTTTTTTTTTCTGTTTGGCTACAAGTTGCTTATTTAATTGAAGGCGCTATTGCACTTAAAGTAGTCTGAGTGTGGTTGACTGAGCGAAAAGGAATGGGTGTGGCTTCGGCAGACGTTTAGTCACTTCATTTGCTTCATCTGACTAGTATGATTGCACCGTGGTTGATTCTGCTTATCGCCACATTGGTTACCACTTCAGCCAAATCACAGGTATGTCCTGCTAACAGTACTTGCTACACACTATAATTATGTTCTGAGTGCCGTCAATCTTACCGCCCAACAATACCGCGTTTTTTGATGTTATTTTTCTCCATAGAGCTATAATGAGATGAGTTGAGACTTAACATTCTGAACTAGTTTGCCTATTACCCATCGTCTACCGTATGTTATAATATATTACATATTGTCTACTGTACTTTTCTATGTGTTGTGTCACTTTTGTTTGAAAATTCTATAGAGTTTCTATTTGAAAGGTCTTTGAGAATTGAACTTCATATCGATAAAGATTTTTGAATGAATCGTCACGCAAAACATCATATGGTTTTTGCGCGAGATATGAACGGGATTTTCAAAAATCCTAAAGTTGAGTGACCGGTAGTGCTCGTTTAATTCAAAAAAGTAAAAAGATTTCATAAAACAAAAATCTCATCTCTAATAGCAATGTATGTCAATAAAGCAAATCTTATTCTAATCTTAAATCAGGCGTCACAAGGGAAAGCTGTCGTGGGAAAATTAAGTTATTTAATAAGCTTATTTGAATTTTAAATGTACTAAATACCACAATAAAAAGCACTGATATTTGAAGAAAAAAGAAACATATGAAGTTAATTGATTACATTCATCATTAATTAAATCATTTGTTGTAATTCTCGATGATTAGTTTGAGGAAAACACTCGTGGATAACATGAGCATACCTCAACCTCTATCAATAATGAAATTGTCTCGTTAAAATTTGATACACTACAAGATTTTTCAATATGAATTTATATTGTATTGGGATTTGTGGTCGATTTAGGCTTAACTAATGAAAATTCATTGAGTTTCTAGAAATCCTAATGAATATGAAATTTCAGTGGCGAGATTTCCCGATTATGCAGTGGCCTGACACAGCGGCAGCGAAACGAGATGCCGGCTATTGGAACGATTGTGAATTCAGTCCGATGAGCTGCTTACTAAGAAAAAAGAGGTCCATTCTCAGAGCCAAACCATAAGAAGCAAATAAATGTTCACGTGTTTCACTTTTGCTTTTGTCTTGCTTGGAGTACTTAACGAAGTTGCTTTTCCCTTGAAATTTCGTTTGAATAAGTGTAGAAGTGCCAGAAATAAAGAAGTTCAGCAGTACGACAACATTCGAAGAAGAATTTCTTGTACGTGTTACAGTCATAAACATTAACATATGATGCAGTTGATGATGTAAAACATTGAAAAGTTGAATTTACGCTAAAAAAAAATCACCATTATAAAATTCAAAGAATAATAATCTTGGGTACGTCAACGTTGATTCGTATACCTCAACAGACTGAAAAGTCAGAACCATCGGAAATTCTCAATCAGGAAGTAATGAAGAGGAAAAGCATCCTCCATGCAGTACTTTTGAAGTTTGTTTTCGTTTCTCTCAGAATTACATGGAACGCGTCATTTGGTAAAATAAGCATTAATAATTAATTTGAAAAAAGTAATTGTACCATTCGATGATGAGTGCTTTAATCGAAGCAACAATGAAGTCACGAATAAGTCTTGTCAGTACTATTCCGCTCAACTACCTCATTAAATCACGCCAAATTCATGTTATACAAGTCGAAATAGATGATGTGCAAGTTAGAGATAAGGAGTTTCAAAAACGGTGACGTCATATTTTGAGAAGTAAGATTATGAATAATCTGTTATAAACAATGAGGATTTAAAGAAATTAATGAAAATATTTTGCTCAACACAATAATATAGCGTGTGGTGTTTTAAGCTATTAATAAGCTTGTAATGGTGTACTTAATGGGCTTGTGGTATCCTCATGGGTTTTTTCGTATGCTGTAAACAATAAGTTAACAAGAGAGCAAATGTGCTGCATTGAATTGAGAAGCTGATGACATTTTAGATCTTCTTCTTCTATTCTCTCTATGGATATTCGTTGATTTGAACCGAAATACAACATCGTGACTCATGTAGAGACTCTTTAGCCATTGGAAATTCGTGTGACTCTCCGCTTCACTCATCAGTCAGATTCATCAGAAGTACTTTTTTTTTCGAAAAGATTTTTCATCAATTGAATCGTTTCGTTTTCTAATTTGCATCATTTCGGGTATTATTGACAAAATGTTGATTTCTTCTTACCAATAACTTCACATTCCATTGTTTACTAGTGGATTTGTGTTTACAAAACAATTTCTACTATCTTATAAATACTCTACGTGAGTTTTTTCCTCCACAATGTTTCTGTTGTCACCGAAGACAGTTATTTTTTTTTCTGAATAAATAAACATTTCATCATTCTGAATATCCAGGAAATCTGTTTCTTTTTCTATATTGATTCCATATTAATATTTTTCGTAATGCAGCTTTACGATTGAAGCAGTAAACAATCGTTGTTATGATTTTGCAGAGAAATTATAAGAAATAAATAAAACTGCTCGTCATTGAAATTTTCATAGGAGTTCATTTCATGAGAACTCGTTCAAATTCAAATCATCTCTTGGCTTTCATAGATGATAGTCAAATTAGAAGAGAAAAAAAATTAGTCATTTGCTAAAATCACAACGAAGTGCGATGCTTTGGGAAATTCGATAGTAATATGCGCTTTCAAGAAATCATTATGAACGTTCAACTTAATGTATGTTAAGGAAAATGACACCTCATTAAACATTTTACTCAGTTGAGAGAGCCGTGAGTGAAAATGTATGTATTTCACTCGTTTCCGAAAACGAAGATTCAACGAATAACTTGAGATCTGCATTCTTACTAACTATTCTATTGACCTGTTGAAATTATATAAAGATATTGATCCGTTGATGATTAGTTCTTCTTTTGTTTTCTTCTCTTTTCTGTTACTTACTAAAATTAGGCTTTTAGCATTATCAAATATTAGCATATCATAGCCCCATGGGCATCAATGGGCAAAAAAAAATCCACTAAACTTTCCAGTACAAAACTGCAGTCTTCATTATTTAATACTGAATTGTACTTCACTCAATATAAAGGGCTAAACGAAATCAATCGTCATAAATGCTGCTACCATGGTCACTTAATTTTTTGCATAACTCGGCTTCACGTATTGCACGGGAACCTCATATTTTTCTACTCGTTTTCTTCTCACGCGACAGTCGTCCATGGTGATGGCCTTCCGTCCTTGTAGATGTTGACATCGGCCATACCCTCATCATAATGATTGGATTGTATCAGCGTTTTTCATTTGTGAATGCAAACGAAAAGACTCAGATCACGAAAAGGTATCCATCCCTATTAGAGGCCAGTTGAGGGCGGCCCGTTCACATCGTACACGTTATTTTGTTTTGTTATTTTCTAAGAATTCACATCGATTACGAGAGAAAAAAGAAGTCGATTAGATGGGATTTTCATCAGTGAGCTTTTTTAATTAGTTATTTATCAATTGATTTTAATACTTCTATTTCTAAGGATAATTCTAGTCTCAAATTCTATCACATATAATTGCATAATATTTCATTGTTACTATCTAATTAACAATTTAAAATCCGTTGCTGTCACTGGAAGAGTGAAGGATTTCCATAATGTCCTCCTGTAACTCATTTCACTATAGCGAATCTAAGGGATAGAAAGTTTTTCCTACTTTAATTTTTTTTTGTTATCCCGTCTATTAGGGATTTTTGCGGAATAATTGGTATCTGTGAGTAGAAAGAAAGAAATTAAAAAGCTTTTAAACGTTAATCACTTTGAGACCTTTAAACTTTAAGTGCCTTTATTGTTCTCAATTTAATTGATACGCTTTCAGAAGGAAAAAAAATGCTATAAATGAATCGTACTTTATCTGTAATAAAAAAAAAAGATAAATTTAAAAGACTACAAGACATGATTGACGAATTCAACTCTTTTGGTTCCACCAGACAGAACTTAACGTCCTAGTTTTTTTTTTTCGTTTCACAAACATGACTTCTGTTGGA
This sequence comes from Dictyocaulus viviparus, assembly GCA_000816705.1. NCBI lineage: Eukaryota > Metazoa > Nematoda > Chromadorea > Rhabditida > Metastrongylidae > Dictyocaulus > Dictyocaulus viviparus. The sequence continues at coordinate 44,133 of KN716609.1, forward strand.
TAATAGAACCTCGCTCACTCATTTCCTAAAAGGATACGATCAAATCACATGGATACGTCATAGGAACTTTAACACGTTTAACAAAAAACGAAGAAGCTGAGCATCGAACCAGCGATACAAATCTGACAGTACACGACAGCACAACCACATCTACCTGTCATTTTTGTGTTTTTTACTTTTGCTTATCGATTTCTCATCACAAAACAGGAAAAAGTGCGAAAATATTTACGTAGATCGTCCGAGACGCCAAATAAATTACTGGGTTTCTTCTTTACAATAACTTTTTTGTTAATAAAAATAATAATAAAAATGTTGCACTTCTTTTATAAACACTATAACTAGAAAATATTTGCAAGAAGTCGTATAAAGCAATTGAGTTCGTTTTTAACTCCTCAGTGAAAATTCTTGGCTTTTTTTTGTACCTTGGCAAATTTAAGACTGAATACTTATCGGCCACATGTTCACCATTGTTATTAAAAATTACTATTTTATATATAAGAGAAAAAAACGATTGCAATAAGAAAAAAAAACTCAGAGAACGTTTCGAAAACGACTACATAAAATAAGCACTTTCAATTGGCATATATTATGTATTTTTTTGCGGAAAATGGTGGTTTATCTTAATCCCTCCATTCACTTAGGCTTCTTAAATGGGATCATCAGTTTTAATTCAGAGGCGAACCATTACTCAATAATCAATAGATTTTCCTTTTTTATGGATGAAATTAAGAAGAAGAAAAAAATCAAGTGGTGTTGTTTCGTGCTAGAATCGCTTTAGGAACGATGAAAGCAAAAGCGGTAATGGTGGAGAGCTTAGAAAATAATCATCAAATATGCGCATTATTTGTTAGACAATAGTGTTGGTTGAACAATGGGAATGATTTCGAAAATGAGGGATCGATTACTTGTTTCCTCATTTTGGGTGATATCGAAGATGTTTCATTATAACAATGAGTGTGCATATGATGTTCGATTATAAGGGCTGATAGACCAGCATTGTAGAATGATAATGCGTAGTGATAAAGCTATATGTTATCAATGAATCACCGCTATTAATCCGAATGTAGCACCAGCTTTTCTAACAATGATCTTCTTTTATATTTTATAATTCATATATACTAAAAATGTTATTCTGAACATTAACATTTAGTGAGTGAAAAAGACAAGCATTAGGTCAATCAATCTTTCCGAGTGTCCTATCTATCAATCTATCTACCTCTTTCGTCTTGAAGCCCTATTGGAAGTGTTCAAAGGAGGGTAATCTTTCTAACGACTTGAGATAACCGGTCTCCTGGGCCACTAGCGGGCCATTGCTGCTTATTCTCCTAGAAAATCCTGGCATCAAACCAGAGAGACGGTATCAGCATTCTCACATCAGCAGCCATTTTTACTACTGCGCTAAGCAGCACACCTAGTCAGCTTAAAGCTTTTTAAACTTTAATGTCTAAAGGAAAAAGGCGACGCAGAATTACTTGTTTTAGAGATAGGAGCTATTACGAACAAAACGAGAGATTGAAACTGATTCATATAGAAATCACTGGTAATACATTGTACATTAAAGTATGATATATCGTCATTGTGTGCTCCTCATAACGCTCAAGGCAGTATTTTTTCTACGCTAATTCCAGATTGAATACTCAGGCTTACAATGAACACCTACAAAAACAGCTATTTCCTAACTTTATATTAACATTTTTGCATTTATAAACGGATTGATATTGATTTTCTAATAAAGAATTGCACTCGTACAAACACTGGCGAACAACATACGACAAGAAGAGCCTTTTGCCGTTGAACATTCCCCGTGAGATGAGACTCGCATTCGTCGTGATGTTTTAAAAGTGAACAAGTGAGGAGTGTACTCTAAATCGTTTTTCACGGATTCATTGCTGTTTATCTTCAGGTTATCCCGTTGTCAATACATTAACTTCGGAGAACTGTAAGGATATGGCAGCCTGAAGCGGAATCGAACAGTCTTTGTAAAACAGCAGCATAATTTACCATTGTGCTGCATCTCCAGAAAGTAGTAACTCCTTACTAAATTAATGTTCGCTAAAACTGATGTTCATTATTAGGATCTTAGACTTCTACTGTGGCAAATTATAATAGTAACCATGCTTGTAAATATGAATATTAGTAATTAATGTGGTAAGCTTCACATATTGACGACAAAGAAGACGAATTAGAAAAGCATATATTTTATCCCCTGTTTGAAAATATACTGACAATTCAACAATAATAACGAACATTTGTGCAAATCATGAATGTTAACGACTCCTCTATTCATCTACACTACACATATATCACTTGAGGAAAGTCTATGGCTAGACGTTAATGAGTCTGAACAATGGTCTGATTGCTGCCTGATAAAGTCCTAGAACTCTTGCTGCTGAGTTGATCGCATTCAAGAACTATGAGGATATCGAAGAGCATTAGTATATACGAAATTCAAACGAAGAAAATAACATGTGGGCAAATCAAAAGACATAAGCAATTAAAACCGTAAATTTCTAATTACAAACCGTATACTATACTTTCTTTGCTGTTAGAAAAATATTATGTAGCTCGTTCTCATATTTTTTGGGAACTAATAGATAACTTAATACAGGAAGATCAGCTCCTTGAATTGATTTCACTGGAAGAAAGACATATGGCATACCAGGAAATTGCGGTAGATTTATAGCAGGAAGAGATGGATTCGGTGAACTTGCCTGTTCGAGATCCTTATGTGACTTATTAATTGTTGATAAAAGTGCGTCAGCAGAATCAACCACTATGCTATTGCCATTGGGTTGATTAGTCAGCAACGATGATTGATCTTGTAGAGGATCCGTATGTAAATCATTAGTATCACCGCTTCCTTCTGTTGTGTCTTCAAGTAATTCTGCAGATCCCTCAACTTCTTCTTTAACTTCTCGTTTTAGTGGTTTGTCTGATGACTCGATCGACTGAATGACATCGTTAGACGTTTTTGTTTCAGTAAGAGACGTGTTAGTGGCATCGTCCTTGGTTTTTTCATGTTCATTATCAATGGTGGCTACCAGTAGTTCAGTGGTTGAAATATTCGTCAGATTTTCCGCGATAGATTCATTTTTTACTTCATGAGAAGTGTAGTTAGTATCTAATGTTTCTATAATAGTAAGGTTGTCGTTATTTATTTCATCAACGACAGCGTCTTCTGTATGTGTTACAGCGGTTGTAGTCGTAGTGAGATTCATGGTAAGCTCTGTTGACGACTGTGTGCCTTCTTCGTTAGACTTTTCAACTTCTTCGTTTTTCAACTCATTTGGTTTGTTCGACGATGAGGTATTTGGCACGTTGATGAACGTCGAACTGATGTTTTCATTGTCAGCCACTATTTCCTTCGCATTATTCGTATCAAGGTACTTTCTACTTATTGGATCAAAGTTGAAAATTCTATGAATGTTACTTTTGTTAATGTCCTTGATGGGATAAATTCCATTCGGCTAAAAATATCAGACATAAGACTCAAGCAAAATAAGAGATTAAGATATAAAAATAAATGTGAAATTTTCCTCATCTATCTTTCATCAGTTTAATAATCAATGAAAATGAATATTTTTGCAAATTTTATACATTACATTACAAAGAAATAGAATTAATCTTCATTGAATAGTTGAAATTTATGAAAAAAGGATATTTCATGTATTACCATTCGACAAAAGTTCATCTTACTCGAAAATAATTATTACTATGAACAAAAAAATATTTAGCAGTATGCATAATGTCTCCAAAAACTTTAGTAAAAGTAACTAACTCAGTAACTAGTAACTCTTGTAACTTACAGTATTCACTGCTAATTCCCCTATGGAATGAGCTTGTCGAAGCTTGTCCAAAATAGCACTAATACGTTCATCACTGAAAATATCAAAAGAAAAACATCACTATAGACGTAAGAAATAAATTACAGGATATTCAGTTTAAAAGACAATGATGACCTCAAAACCTTCGGTGCTGCTTGAGTGATAGTAATTATGGACAATGCGTACAGAATGAGCTTCATTTCCAGCATTACCTGATAAAGTTTCGAATTAACTTTCGCGATTTGAATAGCTTAATGAATAATATAACCAAGTTCCAGCAATCATATGGGTCACTGAGGATTGATTTCAAGATGTTAATTATAATCGTATGAAAAACAAAAGTACCATGTTGAATGATCATATAATTGGGATATGTGATATACGCCCACAAGCTACGTTTGAATGATGATACACGAATGACAAGGAAGACGGTTGGTAAACAATACTCAATGTGCAAGAGGAATGAGTTAGAATACGCAGAACCAAGCGACTACACATCCAGGTCTACGGCTTTTATAGTCTGACGCCATTTCAGTTCCGCCGCTTGCTTTTTTGCGAGTTTGCGGCCATCTCGCCACGCAATTGCCTAGGCCGGCATACCAACACTAGTGATTATAAGCAGAACCTGTTGTATCCTCAAATCTTCATCATTGAACTCATAACTAAAAAGGACACCGATGCTTTGCTGCATATTTTAATCATGATATCAAATTTGGATGTGATTTAAAAAAAAAACAATTAGATTCTTTGGCATCGGAATCGTGAACGAGCTAACATTTCAAGCATTACGTTGTTCTCGATCATCTACTATCTAACTAGTAAAATCAAACGTTTCATTCATCAGTTGTGTTGTGTTCTTGCTTAGAGGCATCCAACTAATTCTACAATGTATCGGAATTCTTTATTCCTAAAAAGTGATCATTTGGTTGATGTGAAACATTTAAAGTGTGATCTGACCACTTTTCCCTCAACTCTAAATGGTATTAGGTATTCATTCATGACATATTTAATAAGGCCACGGCTTTGAATTCAGCTGTTTGGTAGTCATGAATGTTTTATAAATTATGAACACACTAGTTCAGATCATATCATTTGGCCATTCGTCATTTGATTTAACATGAATAAATCATAGATTAGATAAGTACTTATGTAATTGAACAATTGAAGTGAAAATAGTGCAAAGAAAGTACTACCAAAGCTCTAGTGTTTCCTCATGAGGGACTCTAGAATTTAGTAATAGTGCATCATGAATTTTAAGATCCATATCTGTCTTCGGTTTTTTTTTTGGACGTTTATTGTTTTTCCATTACAAAGTGCATGGTGGTCGATTTGAACAGGCTTCTTCAATATCTACAGATGAAGCATCTTCAACATCTGTGTTGACGGATCTCGAGAGAAAGAGGAAAAAGAAACTTCTCTTCAACAAAAGCAATATGATGCATCAGTTTTGAAGTCTTCCTTCTTTAGAGCACGAAAAAAACAGTTATCCATGTCACTGTTTGAGATTACAAAAGGATCGACTTCTTCACCGTGATTTTATCAGTTCTAAGCTATGAGAGGAGACCAATAGTAAAGTACAACGAAAAGTATTGTTTAAACCTCAATAAGCTTTGAGGTTTCTTTCAGCTTTTGCTATATTTTTACTAAAGTGTTATAGATAAAATTGAAGTTTCAAGAACACATAGAACTTTCCTAGAAAATTCACAGCACAGTGATTTCTTATTGTTTAAAAAAATTAGTCATGAAAGGTGATTTGTGGCTATTTCAGACAGATTTTAAGCTACTTGATCTATACGGAAATTCTATCTTGAGCTTGTTGTGTGACGATAGTTTTCTTCCTGTTTATACAAACTGGAAAACCCACTTGAATTTCATTGCACATGTTCTTTAGGTATTAAGAAGATGCTCAAATCAGCGATTATTTCGTCGCTTCGAAATATAGTGTCATCCTCAAAACCAAAAAGTTGCCCTCATGAATCAATCAAACTCAATGAAGCGTTGAATTGCTTGGAAGCTAATGAACATATTGAATAATCAGCTTCAATCTACAGTGTTGTTCTATTGAAAGGTTGATGCATATCAATTTATAAAAGAAATCATGTGACTACTTTTCAATTACAAAATAAAACACCTATTTCTTTCTATTAAAGTATTTGATTTCACAATATAAGTATTTTCCATAGCCAAAGCCAATTGATTGAGATTTCCTGAGGAACAACCATGAATCTGAGAGTGACAATCAAATGTTCCTAAAGACCTCAATCATTGCTGTGATGACGTAGAATAGTCCTATCCAGTACAAGCAGAAATATGTTCTCCTTAATTGGCGCCATTTTAAATCATTAAGCTTATGGTTTGGTTTTCACAACTGGATACATCTTAATTTTTTAAGAACTACTACTCGTTATCAACTGAATTACAACAAAGTGGAAAACGGCTAACTTTGTTGTCAGCTGAGAAGCTTCAAATTCGACTACGTAAGCCCATATTGATTGGCTTGCAGTAAAATAAATGACTTTTTCGTATTTGAGGATTGGAAACACTTTGTGGGCGGGGAAAAACGTTCTTGAAAGAGGAAAAAAATCACAGTAAGGTTATTGAAAAAGTTTCACGTTTATGTAGTGCTGAAAAGTTCATATAATACAAGTGAAATGAAAATGAAACGAAACTATAGTGAAAACGGATTATTTCATTCTATAGAAGCTCGTCAAAGAGTGATACAAGGAGGAATGGGATTTTCAATTTCTATAAGACGTGTATGTGAAGTTGTTGCGAAGATCTTCAGAAATTTTCGTGTTGTCTTTGTTATGATTGAAGTGTTAACTTCTGAAGCACCTACGAATTCACGTTCGTTAAACTAGAACCTCATCACCAAGTCGTTAAAAACACATCTACGAATGTCCCTAATTATGGGATACTGAGTGATACTAATGTTTTCATGCTAATTCAAATTCGTCTCTCAAGTACGAAGTTTAGTTGAGGTAGAAAAGTTGCCTTACTTATTTACTTGTTGAATAAACAGTGAAATGATCCAGAATATCTCTGGAAAAGAGTTAGTATACTTGGAACTTCTTTTTACATCTTCTAGAAGTTGAAGATCGTTGTGTGGTATAATTTTGCGGAGGACGAAGTCAAACCACGTTTTTTTCGACTTGAAAAAAATGTTAATGTTTAAAAAAAATAGTTCGATACTTGTATGAAATTCATCCGTTAGCTTTCTTCAGATTACTCATAGAACCGAGCCATATTTCCAACAAACAATACATTTATATATTTTTCCACTACATGAAAAAAACTGTTCACGCCCGGGATTTGATAGGTATGCGCATTTTTTTATGATATGGGAAATCTACATCGACGATCTGGAAAGTTGTCAGTCAACCTGCTGGTGAGGCTATTATGCGTGTTGTTCAGCCACAGTCAGCAGCCAGCCATGAAACCAGCCCTTCCACATTTTAAGAATCCATGTGTGATTGTTATCCTAAGATGTTTTTTTCTGAATTGGACTTGTTGCGAAATGCTGCTTCATAAACCGGTTTCTTAACTTTTCATTAAGAGAAAGAAATTTCGCAAGAGTTGACTTATTCACTCACAAAATCACTAGTTTAACTCATCATCATCATCACAGCCTCCTTCGATATTTCATTTGTTGAAAAACTTGCACTGTGATAAAATGATTTTTTAAAGAGTTCATCACTAAATAACTAGTTTGAAGCTTAAAAGAGCGATAATTCTGAAACCAAACATGCAGAGAATGAATGCTAAATCGTCTATTTAAATTTACCACCTCACCAAATATTCATGTGGTCTTTTGAAAAGTTATTAATGGTTGAGGAATTTATTAATAATAAATCACACAAACAACGGAGATCTTAACGTTTTAGGGTTGGAAAGAAAGAATGGTGCATGAAAATGGAACATTGAAGTGAAGAATTCTGAAAACGCGTCTTATTTGTTTTTTTTTCGGTATGACGTCATTCAAAGCAGCTCTTCAGATAAGATACGAATTAGTTTCACTTTAAAAATGGTTGGCAAGCTATTAGCTGCATATCAGATGCTATTATAATAAAATTACACGTAGTCCTAGTCAAGTAGCAACACTATGATCTTGAAATCCAGGAATCACCTGGATCAATTTCGCGATAGTTTTAAAAGTTCGCGAAATTCAGGCTTAGAAGTGGACATTCGAGGAACAAAACTTCATATTCTCATTGAAGCATAATGTCCCAGAAATACGTCCTACACTACGCCACTGTAACAACTGCTGAGTCTTCTTTGATCCTTCTAAAGAGCAACAAATGTCCGCCGTCATATCGGCCAAATCTTGTAAACTTCGGGGCACTCACCGGCAACGGCATACATTTCCTCACTGGGCCGCAATATCACTCGTCTTCTTCTAATTCCAATCCGTATTTTCTCACTGTCTTTTTCGATATTTCATTTGTTCAAAAACTCACACTGTGATAAAATAATTTTGAGGAGTTAAATTAAATCAATAAACGTTTTCAATCGAATGAAATCCAATTTGCGTATTTTAAAGTTGGTATGCAACAAAATGTTGTTCTGAGTTTCTGAGAAGACGTAGTTCAAATGATGCGTTTGAAGCACTCACTCAATCCTCTTTATGACTTGCTAATGAATTCGTTTAATGTGAGGCAAATTTAGCAGGATACTATGATGTTTATTTTAATTAGTTGCTAATTAGAAACTGTACGTTAACACATTACTAACATTTATGTTCACAAAAAGTAAAAGTATTTTACATGTAAAACATTTTTTACATTTTCAACATGTAAGAAAAAGGGATGAGCAAACATCAATCCTGTGATATTTCTGGAGATTCTCACTCATTTTATACGATCGAACAGTTCGATTGATTGATTAGATCGCGAAGAATTTTCCAACAAAGAAAATTATTTCAATAGAAGTCGTTATAAGATCGATCTAATCAATATAGTATCGATTATTGGATTGTAATTGGTAAGATGAAATGTTTGAGGTATATGACGCATTTGTAATGACAGTTTGAATGACCACAGCTTTTTGTTACTAAGAGTTTTGTGGACGAGGCAAAGATTACAAATGTTTTAGCCATAAAGAATTGCACGAATAGAAGAGGCTGACGAGGTCAAATTGTATGTAGAGGTGATTTGCTATTCACTGATACTCACCTGATCTTAAGCTTAATGCACCACCAATCGCGAGACTAGGAAATTATTCGAAAAATCGTTTGCTCACTTCCGCTAAGAATTTTGATCATTTAACTTTAATAGGAAATTTCTATAAGTATAAATTGATGATGTTTATTTTTGCACGAATAGAAGAGTAGAGTATTATCGCTTAGTAGATTTTTTTTTGATGAGTCAATAATCTCATAAGAGTTTTGTTGGAGGTAACTAGAAAAGCGTTCGGCCACTTTTAAAGTTCCTTTCGATTATAGTGGGATTTGCTCGGTATAATGAAAAATCTGTATTTTTTATTCTTTTAAATGTCTGAGATTTTTGAAATTATATCGTGTCGTCATGTCTGCAAAAGATTAATGAACGGAAAAATCAAATTCATGACTCCTCAAGCTTTCAGTGACGTCAAATGATTTATTTATACTTCTGATCTGAAATTGATGTTGCAAAATGAGAATTGAAAACCGCGGTATAATAGTAAAAACACTTTTTTTCCTTTTATTATTTACAAAGAAATGTCCGTTCTGAAAGAATTTGACGGTATCGAAAGTGTACTGAAATCGTCTCTGCATGGTGAGGATTACGAAGAGGTTCGTCGAATACTCTATGGAAGAGCTTATCCGTAAGCTTGTGTCTGTCTTGTCGCTTATTCAAATTACTGATATTATAATTATTATTGTTTTTTTTTTGGGAATGTAAACCGCTTTATCTACAGAGAACTAGAAGTGTCGCAAAGAGCTAAAGATCTTGCTCTCGAAGGTGATTATGAATTACAAGCCTATTCTATAGCGGCTCAAGAAGAACAGCTCAGAGCACCGCGAAGGGTAAATATTCATGAACCGTTACCTATTGTACTACAACAAGTACTAACCGCGTCACAGAACGACGAGTTTCATAAACAACAGTTTAATTGTAAAAAAAATGCACGCAACAGTGAGAATAAGTATGTTTACTTCAACCAAACCTTACTAATTACAAAAACATCACATTAACGTCATCGTATAGGCCATAAGATCTGTGCGCTACTAAGAAATAGAATGAATAAAATCAACAAATTAAGTGCATGAGTTGAAAAAATTTCTCTGTTCTAAATGACGGCAATCACTAAAGATTTCTTGTGGACCTCTTCAGTTCTATTCATTCACATTGCTTATCAGGTACGAATCGCAGCTATTCAAAATTCAATC